>VZTB01003723.1:296637-346933 GCA_013397245.1 Thryothorus ludovicianus
AAGAGGGAAGGGAAGGGAAGGGAAGGGAAGGGAAGGGAAGGGAAGGGAAGAAGAGGCTCTTTCAGTTGGAAAGCACCAAAAATGGTCATCCAGTCCAACTGCCTGACCACTTCAGGGCTGACCAAAAATTAAAGCAGGTTATTAAGGTTGTTATCCAAATGAATCTTAAGCACTGACAAGCTTGGAGAACTGACCAGTTCTCAAGGAAGTTTCTTCTAGTGTTTGACCTGACCTCTCAGTAAAGAAATATCCCCCCCGGGAAAAACCGAGGCATTGGCAATTAGGAACAAATGATGACTCAGAATTGGACCAAAACTAAAAGAGTGGCAAAACTCCCCATCTGTATCAGAGAGAAGAGCTTGGGAACGAAAACCTGGTTCAATCAAAATGAAGCGACTGCTGTGTGAAAATGTGTATTTCATGGGCTACCTGTGACTGACAATGCACCAAATATATTTTGGACAGTCTGCCTTGCTGGTAAACCCTGCCTAATCCATTCAGGAGACTGGAGTGGCTGCTGCAGCCTTGTATGCACCAAAATAATATTCCATTTCTGTCTTGTTTGATATTGTTTCATACAACACAGCACAGTCTCAGCTGAAAACTGCATTGCTGTTCTTAGAACAAAAGATCTCTCCTTTTAGGTGATGTATCCATTTGCATTAGGAATGCCCAGGGGATGTGGGTACAAGAACATTCTTTATCCACAGGCAAGGTTGAGCAGGGCTCTTGGAAAACTCTTGGTAGGCTCCTCTGCCTCAGAGAAAAAAAATAAAATAAAAAAACAAGTCAGAGCTGTAGCAACACAGTTGGACAGTATTTTATCAGTCATGCTGGGCAGCAAACCTGCACCTGCAATGGTGCACAGGAGGGCTGTAACAGCAAGAACATACCTCTGGAATGGATTTAGAGATAATAAGAAATCATCCTAATGCGACTGTTGAATGTACAAGGGACCTGGTAATAGTTACCACAGGTATACTTTCATTAACTCCCTTTAATTTAAAAGCTCAGTGTTTGCAGGAATCTTTTACTGGCAAGAAAAAAATGAAATCAAATGAAAAATAATCCTTCTGAAAAGCAGTGCTGCTGTTTCCCCTGTGCTGCACAGCACAGCCTGAAATCACCTGCACCGATCCCTCCAGGCAGATCCTGCAGCCTGGGCCACACGAGCCCTGCCCATCCTGCAGTGCCATCCCAGGGTCACCCATTCCCCCCTTACCTCTACAGCAGGGACACCCCATGCTCACTGAGTACAAACAGGGCTTGGGTGGGACCTTTCCAGGGAGCAAAACACAAATGACAGCTCCCACCACGTCACCAGAGCTCCACCTTTTCCAGGTGAGACTGGGCACAATCCAGGCTTGCAACAATATTGTTCCTCCACCCTGGAATAACCCATGATCATGATCATTGGAAAAAAAGTTTAAAAGCTGGTTTAAAACCCAAGCCTAGTATAGCTCTACAACAAAATATCTAAATTATATAATCAGGATGCAATTTTGAAAGTTAATAAGCTATTTGACGTACCCAATGCTTTATCTGCTCAAATCAATCAACACACCATGAAAATTAGGGATTTAAAACAAAGCCTGGAGCTGAAACTTGTGATGGCTGAGTCCAGGGGAGAGAGAGCATTTCTTCAACACAGGGATGCCCCATTCCCTCCTCCACTCCCTACCCTCCACCCCACAGAGATTTTCACCAGCTGCTGTCAGGGAAGGAGGAGCAGAGCTGGCCCAGCTTCCTGCTGGGTGACTTTTCAACGTCTTGCTGAGCTCTTCTCCTAGCTGTTCTGTGAGCTATTCAGCTGTGTGGAAGCCTTCAGACAGATTCAGGCGTTTCAGAGGCCAAATGTTGGGAAGGCTGTAGGAAATTTTGGTGTAGTGATGGAGCATTCCCGTAGCTGCAACAGGAAATGCCTTTATTGGTGGAAGCAGGATGAGGGGTGGGGACACAGAAAGGAAAAATAGCTGGGTTCAGGAAAGGTTTATTAAAGGAAAATAACCCAACCATTAGATGCTATCTGCATTATGAATCATATGCATTTCCAGCTCAGCTTCAGTAGAGTTCCACACTCCACTGGGAGTGTGGTGACCTTTGGGCACAGCTGAGGGGTTTGGGGATAAATGTGCCAAAATTGCTTTACTTTACCATGTCCCCTCAGCTTGCCCTTGAGAATTCTGTCAGAGGAGAATTATGAGAACCCATAGCTATGGGGTTAACTTAAAATTTTGATTAATGATCAAATGATAATCAAATGGAAATTAATTGGTGATTGAGTGAAAATAGTTTGGTGATTGAGCAATAATTAAATGTTAGTGAAACATTCTTTTAATTTAACAATGGATTGACAATTATTTGGCCAATATATAATGGTGATTTCAATGATGATTTGAATAATAGTTTAGACAGTGATTTGAAAATTATTTCAAAAGTGATTTAAAAAGTGATCAAACATTTACTACTTACTTCACTTACTTACTTCACTTCAAGTAGTTGACCTATAGCTGGATATATGGTGCTAGCATGCAATGTACTTGTAAGCCCAATGTGAAATGTCGCTTATCTCTTTCTAGATATCGGGTGCTGGGTAAGGAGTCTCTCAGCCTCGAGAGGTAACCCTGAGAAATATCTCTGTGTGAGGGGTAGATCAGTGCTGTGCAGCCCACAGCCATGCAGGAGCTAGGGCATCACTGAGCTGGGGAATTTCTGTGCTATGGTTTTAGGTGGGGGCACAAGAAGTGTGCTTGGTGTCTTATGCCTGTCTCTTTTTTCTCTTATTGGCTTACAGGATGGAATTCAAAATGACCTGCAAGAAGCTTTGGCTACACTGTAGGCAGTTCACAGAAGGATATGAAGGGTCTTGATATCTTTCAAACATCCTTCCCCCCAGCATTCCCACAGGATGGAAAAACACACACAGAAAGTTGGTGTCTTTTGCTGTCCCACCACAGAAGTTTGTAGATGCTTCCAGCTGGGCCCACCTGGTAAAACCAAAGGGTCCAGAGCTGGGAGTTTTTATGGGATAAACCAGGAATGCAAAAGTATTTCGCAGGAGAAGAAAACCTGTATCTATGATCATGTCTGTATCATTGGGTGTTTTCTATGTAGTGCATCCAGGGCATCTCCTTGGCCTTGGTTGACCTTCACATCACCACAAGCTTGAAGAGAAGCTCACATGGGCTGTGGAATGGGAAATATGGGTTGAAGAACTTCTCTGCATAATAAAGAGTTGAGATCTCTTATTCCTGAAAGGAAGAAGTTGGAATGAAATTGAATGGCCACTATCTGTTGTTGTGTATCAGTTTCCAGGCAATATCCCAGTAAGGGTAAGTGTTTAACATCAATGAGGCTGATTGATTGACAGCTAAAGCAACTTTTTGTGCTAAAAATAGTATCTGGAGAAAGAACGTTGCAAAGAAAGCCAGGTCATAAAGTGAACCTCACAATGAGGCCTGAAAAAGTGATCAACACAGTTAACCTGGTCTTTACTTCATGTACTAGAGCTTCCCAGGGTTACTCCAGTCATGACAGCTTAAAGCACATTGCTCTCTCCTCTCCAGCACTTCTGTTGTTTTCTTATTTCTCATTTCTGACTGGTTCACAATCCAGTTTAGCTCACCTTGCCATCTGAGGTGGCAATGTCCTGTTTGCAGTTGGGTTCCAGGAACCCCTGGGTGCACAGGAGCAAAAGGGGCCCTTTGTGGAGAACTGGCAAAGGCCAAGCTGCAACAGGAGCCCAGGCAGGATTGACCCCAGCACCTGGACAATGGGTGGGCATCCACCTGAGAGCCTCTGGTCTGCAGACTGAGCATGAGAACAGACACCTCAATGGAAAACAGCTCTGAGAATGCTCCTGTCTTAGTGCAACTCATCCCACCATAGGCTGTGACTCCCACAAAGCATCTCAGCATGTGAAGTGACTGCTCATCCAAACCCTCCTCCCACAGCCTCTGCTGCTTTGCCCCAGGCTCAGCAGGAGTCTCAGAGCTGTGTGCAAATTCAGGTGGAATTAAATCCCCCTTCTCCTGCAAGGGGCTCTGCAGGGAGCAGCCACCCCAAGGATCTGGGTTTCATGCCCCTACACTCAAATTTTTAGCATCCTTCTCCTGGCCTCAGGTGCATATGGAAACCCTCCCTGTCCTTTGGTACATCTGGCAGGTCTGGCTGTGTTTCTGCAGGCAGGGAGAGCTGACAGCCTGTGAAAGGGCCATGCAGGGCTGCATCTCTCTAAATACTGATTTTTGCAGCAGAGGCAGCAGCTCTGCCAGAAACTCCTGCAGGATTCAGACCCATTGAAGGATCACAATCAATGCAAGTGTCACTGGGTCTTTCTGTGAAAGCTGGAGGGAGTCTGTCCCCATTCAAGGAGCAGCTGGCACATGGAATTTGTCTGAGCAAGCTGTAAAGGATCTCTCAGCCCTGCAGGGTCTGTGCAGATCGGCTGGCACGGCTGCCTCAGCAGTGAGTCACACCTGTACTCCAATTTCCAACACAAGGCATTACATGCAAATGTTCTGGGGCGTTTTTGGCAAGCAGCTTCATACTGGTGCCCCCCTTGCCTCTCCCCCTAGCTACAGCACCTTGTGTAACTGAGAAATATGGCATATTTATCCCAGTCCTCAGGCTGTCTCTATGCTCTTTCACTGTACCTTGGAAACCAAATTTCTATTCTTGCCAACAAATCACTTTCAGATGAATGGGGGAGTATGTGGTAGCTTGGATTTCTTTTAAATTTTTTTTAAGAATTTTTTTTGCAATCTAAGTAAAGACTTTAGGATCTATTTTTAAAGATTATATCCCCCCCTCCACCCACTGTGCTGCAACAACTGAACACTTTGGCTTGATGAGAATATTAGTAAAGCAGTCACAATCTGTAGGGTGCACTTCTTAAAACTACATTGCATAATGGGAAAAGCATAACACAACAAAATACAGTGGGGGCTGGGGTTTTCTGTAGTATGGGAACTGTAAAGTCATGTCTTCAGCCAGGATTGATCACCAACCAGTTCACAATCACCCACCCTCTGACCTTTCCTGCTTTTGTCCCCCAGATATAAATCAATCGATTTTAGAGCTATGCTAGGGTGTAGTTAATACAATGTTTTGTGGGAAATGTACCTGCTTAAACAATCTCTTTTTCCTCCTTGATATATTTTGCTATTTAAGGAAACCAATAAGTACAGTAATGGTAGTGACATGCCTGTAAGATGATTTGAAAAGTGCAGTTTAACCATTAGAATTGGGGGAATTGCATTAGCTTTAATAAAATCCTATAGGACTTCAATGAGGGTAATAACTTTATAATGTTTTTATTAGCAGCATTGCCAATATCTAGTTTGAGATCTGCAGTATTAATAAATTAGATGTGATTAAAAAATTCCATTTGATTTGGATGAAGGCTACTGTGTTCAAGGGAAAACATAGCACCTTCTAGATTTTATTGGAAGTCCTTGGGAATTAGCCACCCACATGGGGTATAATGAGTGATTAATGCTGGTCATGTGTTATTTATTATTTATCCCTTCAAATGTAATCATGAGCTGATTATTTTGTGATTTGATTAAGAAGCTGCATGGACTTAGATTCAAAGGAAAACACATGGAAGAAGAGACTTTGAAAGACAAAGGTTGCCGCTAGGTAAGGATGTTCTTGGGACCTTGGTATTACCAAATATCTCTGATTAAGATTCAGCTTTTGCAATGCTTTAGGCTCCTGTGTGCTTGCATCTATCTTAGAAGAGGTGGTCTAAGTTGATGAGGGTAGATGAGTGAATTTGGCCTTGTTCTATGGGTCTTAATGGAGCTAAAAGCAATAATATTGCACTTTAGGCCTCTGGAACATGTGGGGGAGAAGGGAAAGAAAAGGTGAAGATTTGATATAATGTTTACATTTTGAAAAAGGAAGATGTTCATTGTGAGCTGAGCTCCCCTCTTTGAGTCTTTGAAAGTGCTTTAGGATACAGCAAACAGGAAACTTTGGATGATAATAAATTGTGTCTTGTGGCTCTGTGCTTTGGCATATAATGAAGGACATTGAAAGACAGGTACATGTGACTATCCCTGCCACTGAGATGGGGTAGCAACCAAGTCCTGGGATGGGTGTTTTCTAGGCCACTTCTTGTTTCTGATTTCCTAAACCAATCTATGGTGACCTACACCTACAAGAGGGTTGAACCTTTCTGTTTGGGGAAAGGTGAAAAAAAAAAGAAAGATGTTTTCTTTATTGACGACTTCCTTTCTTCTTTATTGAGTGATTTTTTTTTCTGCTTTTTTCTTTTTTTTTTGTGGTAGGTTTTTCTTTTCAGGGCCTGAGATGTGACCATGATAACTGAGATGCCTTCTGCAGGAGGTGTTGGATATCAAAGTCTAGGAAGAGTCTTGTGAAAACCAGAAGGTGGTTTTGAAGGAGCCACGAGGTGTACGTCTGCAAATCTGCTGGCCTTCTGCTGGTAATTGCATGGAGAAGAGGAGGCTGGGTCCGTGTACAAATGCAAAACAGTTGATGTGAGAATGGATGCTTATCCTAATTAACTGAGTGAAAGCAAATTTAATTTGTCTGGCAAATATGTGCATGTTGAATTCAGTTTGCTTTATAATGGTTTGAGTTTAACCCTTTTAAAGGGCTGTGATCCAGGACATAATGCCTGGAAGTAAATGGGAGACTTCACCAGTGAGGGGTGTGTCCCCATCTGAGAAAAAACAGAAAGAAATGTTGAATGAAAGAGGAGGCAAAGAATTCCCAGCTTTGCTGTGTGGCAACCAGTTTTAAAACAGGATGACTGTCAAGTTCAAAAGATGGCCAATGTTTAGAGGCCTACAGACCCCAAATATTCTACAGCTCTTTCTGGCTTTGCTAGCACTGAGATGACACCAAACATGATGTGTTTGGCCTGCTGGCTGGAGGACAGGAGAGAGGGGTTGACAGGCCTTGCAAGCAGCTGGTGTTTTAACCTGGGAGCTTAAAAGAAGGTGAATTTATTCACACAGAAATCAACCTTGTACTGAGTCATGTCATTCATAGCTTCTCTAAAAGCTCTTTGATTCAGAGGAGGTTATTTTGTTGTTTTCTAATTTGTTTCTTCTGGAAGTGGTTCCTCTTGGCTTCCTAAGCATTGGTGGAGATTTTCTTTCTGAACAAATGTCTTTATGTGATTTTTCTACCTTGAATGCCTTCCCCATCACCACTCCCTTGCCCTCTTTTGTGGTTCCTCCTACCTTCCACTACTTGTCCCTTTTTGGTTGCCTTTCCTTGCTGTGGCAGACACAGGACACCAGCTAAGGACTCGGCAATGCTTCCCTCCTGTAGCTCTCTATGTGTCCCACACTTCTTTCCCCCAAGCCCTCCCCAAATACCACTCTCCCAGTCTTCTCCTGCCTCCCCTCAGGTCCTGTGTGCAGTTTTGGGCACCTCAATATACGATACAAAGCCACTAAAGAGTGTCCAAAGGAGGGTAAGGAAGGTGGTGAAGGGCTTTGAGGGGAAGCTGTAGGAGAAGAAGCTGAGGATTTTGGTCTGTTCATTCTGGAGAACAGGAGACTGAGGGCAGATCTCTCTGCTGTTACACCTTCCTTGTGAGGGGAAGATGAGGGGCAGATATTGATCTCTTCACTCTGGTGACCAGTGACAGGACTCGAGGACACAGCTGGGGCTGTGTCAGGGGTAGTTTAGGTTGGATATTTGAAAATCCAGAGGGTGCTTGGGCACTGGAACAGAGTCCCCAGGACAATGGTCACAGCACCAAGCCTGGCAGAGCTCAAGGAGTGCTGAGACAACATTCTCAGGCATGTGGAGTGATTCTTGGGGCTGTCCTTTGTAAAGCCAGTATTTGGACTCCAAGATTCTGTGGGTCCCTTCCAACTCAGACTGTTCTATGATTCCATGATTCCTGGCCATCCCACCAGCATGCTTTCTGTCCTCCAGTTTTCACTTTTTCAACTTGAACCATATAGAAATCCATTCTCTTCTCACTGTATGTCCCTGTATGTCCAATCAGACAAAGACCTGGATCCTATAGATGATACTAACATTTCTGTCTGGAAATTTTGTAGTTGCTCCACCCTCAGACTGCTCCTCCTGGTTCACAGCTGCTTCTTGAATAGAATATATCATGCTGCACAGCTGGCTGTGAGGGATGATGCAGGACTTTTTGTCTGCTCTCTGTCAGGTCTAATGCAGCACTGTTTTCCCACCACTGAGACCCACAACACAGGTGCCACGTTTGAGTTTGGCCACCTCTTCCCCTCAAACCCTGCCCTTGCCAAATGACCAGGCAACCACACTGATGCACTCTTTGCAGTTCTGGCTTTACCTGACAGGCTTTCCTACTGAAGATTTTGAGGTAAGAGAGAGTCTATTTCTTTGATTAGTGGTGGGAAATGACTAAAAGTGTTTTACATGTCATTAAAATAATAGAAAGCAGAGTTTATTTCTCCCTGGAACCCAAAGTAAGGGACAACTTGCAAGAAATATCTCAAGAGATAGACAGCACAACATCCAGAGAAGAAAAAAGTTAAATACCTCAAATCAGAGCTGCACTTGGTGTAATGTGGCATGAGTCCACTTAAGTCAAATTAAGAGTTCAGATTGAAACCAGCTGAGTCTCTGCCCCCCAAGAAATTTCATACAAGCTTTAGATGAGACTGGTTTTGCACTAAACAAGCCAGCAGAGAGAGACTCAGGGTCTCTCTATTTATTTTTTTTTTCTCCAAAGAATAACATGGGAAAAAGCTGCTAGCAGTTGCAGAGAGAACTCTCCTAACAGGGACAGAACATAACACAGACTCAGTTACAGCAGGGGTGGGGATTTTTAGGCAATTATTGCATCTTGTGTGAGATCCAGAGGCTTGTGGAGCATTGCATGGCCCTGCATGGGACCTGGGGAAGGTTCTGTGGGGAGCAGGATGTGCTGATGCTGTGCTCACTTCAGCTCAGAGAGAACATGACAGAAGAAGGATTTTCAGCTGCTCATCCCTTTGAGACTGCCCCGTGAGATGTGCATTAGTGAGCTGCAGTCAGGGATCCAGGAGTGTGCTGGGATCAGTCAAATAAATTCAAAATTGTAACTGAGAACCAGAGAGGGTCTTGCTAGTACTAACTCCTAAATAATAAGGCAGGAGTGAGAGATAAGAAACCAGAGAATCTCATTTATTGTTGCGTAAGAGAGAGGAAGACATGTTCAACATGGACAAATTTGCTTTTTTTTCATTATTCTTTTTTTTCCTCAGGCTGAAGAATCTGTTTCAAAACTATTTCCCTCAGAACTGCAAGATACTGGAGTGGAGGAGACGGCTGTAATTTCCAGGAAATCCAACTAAAGAATTATTATCGACAAGGCTCTTCTGGCAGACCATTAAAAAACCCAGCAGCCATTTTTTCACTCCTGATATTGTGTGAGATAATGGAGTCAGTGGCTGCACAGACAACTCCTGCCTCATTACTCTGACACCATGGTCAATAGATTCAAAGGAGCAGCTGATGGAGATGGGACCAGAGGGTCTGCAGGGACTGACTGGGCACAGGGCCCACCCAGGCAAAGCCTGGCTGGAAACTTCTGCCCGCAGATCTGTTTGGGCAGCCAGAGACCAAAACCGTGGCAGGGGTGGATGGTGGTGGGGGTGCAGTTAGGGGATAAAAGTGACCCTGGGTCTCTCTCTGATGAGATGATAGAGGTGCTTCTTTCCTTCTTTGAGAAACCTGTTTCTAAAACATGAATATTCTTATCTCCCCTAAGTGATAGTTGAAACTCTTTGTAGCTCTTGTTGTTACTTTAGAGAACAAAATTTTGTGAAATTTTACATGATGGTTTAATTTTATTTTTTTTTTAAGCAAGATTTGTTAAGAAAACCAAGGCCTCTTTTAATTTTCTGGAAGCAAACTCCAGTAAGAGACTTCGATGGAGAATGTTCCAGTGTAAGGACAAGATTCCTGAGTAATCAGGGGAAGAAAACATAAAACTTGTGATCTGTGACCCTAACCTGCCACTGAGCATGTAGATTTGATACTGCACCAAGTTAAATTATAGAAAACTCCCATTACTTTCAGTTGGGTTAGGTTAAATCCCTAAGGAGAATGGTTTGGAGGTAGAAGCTTGGTCCTTTCCCTTTGAAGTCTCATTAGGATTCCATCAAAAGGAGTCTGACGTGGGCATTTTTCTTCTAAGCCACAGGATTGCAGATGGCTCAGAACAATAGTGACTGGATCAGTTGCCCTCTGCTGTTGATCAGAGGGCCTCAAGACATGGACAGATAGTCCCAGGGCATCTTTCTGCTTGGATGTCCACACCCTCCTAGCCAGAGCCTTTGTTCTAGGCTCAGGGGTGCAATGAAGATGTGGCTGGCCATGCATGCTAAATTATCCTCTCATCCTGTAGGTGATCCAATTAAGCCAAATTTGAAGAGAACCAGAGAACTTCATGCTCTGCCTTGCTGTGCATGAAGTCAGCAACTTAATAATGGACACTGATCCATAGGGCTGTCAGTTTGTCTAGGGCTGAATGGAAGAGTTTTCTAATTTTTTTTCTCGTCCACACCATTAGGTTTCATGCTGCAAGCAACGAACTCTGTAGCCCACAGCTGTGAAAACACTAAATTGAAAGATATTGTGTTTTATATTTTTGAGAAGTTGCAGTTCTATTTTTTGGTATATATTTGTATTTTTCTCCAAAAATCTCCACTACTTCTTTAGTTTATTTTTCCCCTTTTCTTATTTTCTGAACTTTCCTATCAGACTATCTTTTTTTGCTCCTTCCTTTTATTCCCTCTTCTCTTTTTTCTCCTTTCCCTCTCTTTTGTTGCTAGAGCAACAAAAACCTTCAGAGCAGAGGGGATTTACACAGTAAAGACTGTAAACACACCGTAAGGCTAAAGTTTTGCCTTTATTTAGTTTCTTGTTATTTATAATTATAATATGAATTCTTCTGGATATCAACCATCTATTTTGGGTGTGTTAATCTAATACTGTCTTCCCCCTTTCTAGGACTGTGATTTCCCAGATCTGTTGGCTTCATTCTACATCTTCAGCCTTGTAAGATCAAAATAATAGCCCTTGTCTAGGACTGAGTGACATTATCTAGAAAAGGAGCTGTCACCCTTCAGTGGCATGTTCAAGAGTATCTCTCTTCTCTTTCTTTTGTATTTCTTCATTCACTCTGTGTTTACTCTCCAGAGATCTCTCTGCTTTATTGGTCCCTACAGCTCCTGAGTCCTGTAGAAGTTAGCACAGAAATTTTTTTCAGGATAGTTCTCCACCGAAGGTATCAGAGCAAAAGCTGGAACAAGTGCAAAAGCTGGCCCTGAGCATAGATGTTCTGAAGGCAACAATCATGTGAAATCTTGAGAAAATTTTATAAGCCTGTGTCTTTTGCATTAGTGAAAGAAGGTACAACATCTGCCCTTCTGCTGTTGTGGGAGGTTATGGTTAAACATGCTGGCAATATTGCACTGGGTGAGAAAAAGCCACATTTCTGTCTGAGTTAAACACAGGCTTGGAAAATAATAACAGGAGTTAAAGTGTGACTAAGCACTTCCAAGGGCTGTTATGCTTGACACCGAATGCAGCTGGTCATGCCCATAAAGTCCTTTTTAATGTGATTACTGTGTTGCTTATTATTCAGAGGTCTAGTAAAAGCAAAAATTGTTATGTTCTTACAAAAGGTAAGTAGTTGCTTGGGTATGTCCTCATTCTTCCTGCACCAGGACCCCTGAAGAGCCCTCTCTGTCATGACCAGGTAGGAACCATGGGGTTTAATTTAGGATTCTTTCTCCCTGAGCATTTTATAATGAACCACAGTTCATCCAAGTCCTTAGGTTTGTGCTTAATTACATCTGAAGTCAGAAGCTGATGCTTTTTCTGTGTTACAGAAGACACACTGGTGCCACAGGCACTGCAGAGCAGCAGCTGGGGAACTTCCAACACCAATCCTGAGTGGCATAGTTTGGTCACTGCTGTCCAGGACAGGGTACAGTCCACAGGAAGCAGTGCTGGATCTGCCCCTGCTATTAATGAGCAAAAAGAAATCTCTCTCCTGTCTGAGGTGATGCTGGGCCAGAGAATGAGCCATACAGGAAACTTGACTTTAATTTCCTTTTCAATCCCCACGTTCAAATCTCCATGACTGTGATTCATTACTGTGAAATGACTCTGTTCTACCTTCATGTGTTGTAACTAGATTAATACAACCATTTCACATATATTGGTGCTGATGGCCAGTGCTTAGCACACCTGGGATTGAATTAAAAGCTGCTGGGGCTGAGAGCATGAGTCACAGACACAGGCTGAGCTCGGGAGCCAATCTTTGTAGCTGTGGCTGAGAAACACAGCTCCTGTGCATGAAGGAGGTGTGAGACCTCTGCACAGAGCTGGGTGGTGACCTCAGCCTCACCCTGTTTTTATATTGCAAACAGGAGTTACTGACTCAACACTGGCACCTCTCTGGGATGGAGAGTCCAAGTATGTGGGGATGCTGAGGCTGGGAATTGTGACTTTTCCCACCCTCTTCCAGGCTTTCTGGAAAGGATAAATACATTTGAGATTAGAGGTTTGGAAAGGAGTACCTTTAGTTGCCCATAGTCATTCATGAAGGTTTGTCTCCATCTGAATTGATCTCCCAATCTAAGTGCTGCCTGGTGGGTACCCCCAGAGGGATGGTGAGAACCAGATCTGTGTGAAAATACAGGGTCAGACCAACCACAGAATCACAGCATGTGCTGAGTTGGAAGGGACCCACAAAGATCATTGAGTCAAAGCCCTGGTCCTGCAGAGGACAACTCCAAAAATTGCATCAAGTGCATGAAACTCAAGTTCATTTGGAAGAGTAAAAGAGCTGAGAAACAGAGTTTGCCATGATTGTCTGAGATTAATTTTAGCAATTAAGAGAAGGTTATTTCACCTACCCTGGATAAAGCCAGAAACACCCCCCTAAACTGGGGCTCCTGTGGGTTAAAATGCTGGTTGTATTCATGTTTTCTCTGTTCTGTGGCGCAAGTCCAACATTATTTGCAAACCACAAGCAGCAGAAGTCACTGTGAATTTTTAAATAAATTATCTCCTCTTTTTTCTTTTCTTTTTTTTTTTTTTTTTAATTAATGGATTAGGCTGCTTTTGGATACAATGAATTCAGGTTCATTTTCAGCTTGTATAAAGGGAGCTTAAACTATCACTGACTTCTTTGAATCTGCAGAAATAAGAATAAAACATGACCCTTCATGTCCTCAATGGCTCAAACTGAATTGAAGTAGATGATTATTTAAGGTTCAGAGCAGGTTAGATATCTCCTGTGTTTTGCTGTCAAGTTTCTCTCTCTTTCTCCATCCCTCTTGTACTTTTTCTTCCTCTGCACTCTGGCCAAGCCCTGGGAAAAAAAAGACATGCCAAAAATAAAACAAAAAACTTGGATTGTATAGGTTCTTATCCAAAAGAGGGTGAGTATACCAGAAATTCAGCAGGAAAATATATTCTCAGAGGCCAAGTGATCTGGATGGTCAACAAAGCTTAGGAATTACTTAGTGACTAATGTTTATTGTCACTATGGATTTTATTTGTTTGTTTAAAGCTGAAGTGTTTGGTGCAGCCTGGACTGGGCTTGGGTTTGTTAATAAGCAGATAAAATTTTCAAGAGAAAAACACTGAAAAAAAATCACTGCTGTGGTGTGGCCCTATCCATCTGTGATGGATACAGCCTACAGATCTGAACCTGCTGTGGAATGTCACCATTCCAGCACAATTATTAGCTTTAAAACCATTTTTATTGCTGTCACTGGGAGCCTCTCGTTTTTGGGATCAATCTGTAACAACTTCTAAAATCTGCTCTTTGCATACCAGTTGTTTCTACTGGCTCTTTCTAATTCCACTGTGCAGAACTGGTGTTGAAATCATTTTAGTCCAGACTCAGCCATCACAGTCCAAGACATACAGACCAAGACACAGCCTTCTTTTTGCAAGGAGCATTTTCTACTGTTGCATTTAACTAGAAGTCACTGTCTCTGTTTTTTTTGTGGCAGAAAATCAATGCCATAATAGCTATTCCTTTTTGGCAAGAGACTGATAGCATTGGCCAGCACCCAGAATAATGCAAGCTGGAGATATAGAGCTCTGCCAATGTACCTTAAATCTCCTGACCTTCAGCATCTCAAGATTTCCAGCCCTGAGAGGAGAGCTTTTGGGAGAAGAGATTGATAATTCTGCCTGGCTGCGAGACAGTGTCCAAGACAGAACTCCAGTGGGAAACTGAAAACCTCCTCTGTGCTGCTGCTTCTTTCACAGTAAGGTAAATAATGGCTGATGCCACTGAAGCCAAGGGAACTGATTACAGAAACTAGGGCTAAAGACAGCAGAATCAGTCCTCCCAGGCACATCCTGGCTCCAGGACTGGCTGCGCTGGGTCTGCTCTCAGATGTCTGTTGGGTGAAAATGAGGATGTGCTTGGGGTGACTGCCCCACAGATCAGCCTGGTTTTTGGGAGGGACTCCTTGTGGACGCTGATGTGCTGTTCCCCTGTGGGCCACCCACCTTGGGTCAGGCTGGTTCCCAGAGCCTGGGGCTCTCTGGCCCTTGCAGGCTGTCACAAGGCTGCAGCTGCAGTTCAGCATCCCTTGGCTTCTGGGAGCGCCTCTGATGCTGCCCCGATTAACCTGCGGTGCTGCTGATGTGCCAAGGTAAACTCTGCCTGCTCCTCAGACACTAACATTGCACTTCTTGCTGAATGGGAGGGTTTGGTTCACTACTCAGAGCACGGCTCTGGGAGCCAAAAGTGCTGACATCTCAGTCTGCCTTGAGCAATGACTTTACTGCATGACCTTGTCCCAGATGCTCTGCCTTTATTTTTCCTTCTGTAGAAATGGGTTTGTGAACTCTCAGAGATCCACCTTTGCAGGACTCTTTGCTAACATGCAGAGCAGTAATTTTTCCTATTTACTGCTGGCTTGACTCGCTTCATGATCTAGAGTGGGCTGCTGGTAATGATGCAAAACAAACATTGCCCCAAGCTGATGCCCATAATATAATTCCACCATGAAATGTGGCTTCTGAAGAGATATCAAACACGGGGATTCTCAGGCATGGTTCTATCTTTTCACTCCTTCCAGATTTAAGCTTACAGTCCTGTTGTCTACAAACGGCTGCTGCTCTAATCCTTCGTGTATTACTTAATCTGAGAAAATTCCTTCCAGGGGTTATTTTGTTGTTCATGTGTATGATTTCTGATTTTATAGTGAATAAAACCACCCTGCCCACATGCAAGAAGACTGATGAGGTCTGAAGAGGTACTGTTATTTCACAGGTCTTAGGTCAAGTGCATCCATTATTACAGTTGAACACGATCTTCTGCATAGTCAAACTGTAGAATTTTGCCAAGAGATTTTTACACACTTGTGTATTTTTATATAAATAATATTTATTGTTTTTCTTTTCTGGGAAAAAAAGCCCCCAGCATCAAGCAACATCACTTCAGACAAAAATGTGAGGAAAAAAGGAGAAGCAAGAGTTAAACTAAACTGGAAAGTGACAGCATACCAGATGCATTGACACTAATGTGCCTCTTTAGAGTTCAGCCTAAAGGCTTTGTGTGCAATGATAAATACATTTGTTTTTGGTTGCTGGAGGTGCCCTTAAATTATTAAAAGACAAAACAGAAAAGGGACTTTTCATTTTCTAGCACCATTAACTTGTTTCAGTGGCCATGAGAGACTCAAAAAAGGGTTCAGTATTGAAATATCAAGGCTCAGACAGCCCTAAATTCAGTTATAATTTTCAATCTTTTGTTGTATTTCATGTTCCTATCTGTCTAGGCCCTGTTAACAGTGTTGCTTAATCATAAACCCCACAACCTCTGCCTGCTGCAAAAGTATTTTTATAATAAAAGAGGGAAAATAGGGCATTTTCAGTATTTCTTTCTATTGATTTTGTGTATGGGAGAGAAGAGAAAGGGAAAGAAAAAATACACCATTGTGATAATATAATAATGCAGTACCAGTATAATTTTAGCTAAAAGAAAAATGTTAAAGGGGAAAAACTTCTGGCTCTGTGATGTTCTTTGACATAGTCAAGGACATATTTAGGGCTGAACTTTTTAAAGTGGACATTCACCTCCATCATGTGTTACTTTTTATCTACTCAGGCAGCATTTCAGCTGCTGTTGCCCGTTCATTTAACCTGTTGCTCCCCCCGTAGCTTTCCACATCACAGAGCTCTTTAAAAAGGCAAGACCTCATCTAGAGCTTGTGGAGCTTCATAATTACATTGGGTTTTTTTCCTCAAATTGAAAAGAAACCATTTGGTTTTACGCTGCAGATCCTCTTGGCATTCCTCTGGATACACTGGACTCGTGGCTCAACTCAGCCAGGTAGTGGTCAGTGTGCTG
Organism: Thryothorus ludovicianus; assembly: GCA_013397245.1. Taxonomy (NCBI): domain Eukaryota; kingdom Metazoa; phylum Chordata; class Aves; order Passeriformes; family Certhiidae; genus Thryothorus; species Thryothorus ludovicianus. The sequence goes on from VZTB01003723.1 coordinate 312,998, forward strand.
AATGAGTCTGCCATCCCTGTCTGCCCTGCCCCTCTGTCCACTTCCACTCAGGTGCAGACTAAATGGTAAGTGGATATCAAGCTTTGGGTCTCTCAGTTCTGAAAAAAATAGCTTTTGGAAAAAAAAAGTTGTTATATTCATTAATTACCAGGGAAGACATCATGAGGTACAACATTATGAGACACAAAACAGCTTCCCAGGCTCAGTTAGTAACTGTCTCAAGGTCCTTGGCTCTTTCTTACAGCAACATCCTGATTGAGTCCAAAAAAAAGGACAATATTCCACACCAAGACCTGCCCTTCTGGAGGAAAAGCAAGTAAATCAGATGCATCTGCTCTCATGGCTTCTGTGCAATGAAGAGGGATGACTCTGTGCCTAATCCACACAGAGTGACACAGGGGACTCAGTACCTCTGCAGTCCTACATGTTTTGATGCCAGCCCCTGCCTACCCATCCTGGAATAAGAAGCTCTTTCAAGGCTAAATAAAACTGAAGACAGTGGTTCCCTAGGTGGGTTCAATTCAAGTAAAGTCTCCAACAAACTTTCAAGGCTTTTCCACAGAAAAAACTATTTCCTTATTTTTTAAAACTATGTTCTTTCAGATTAAGGAAGGTTCTTATATGATAACCTATGGTGATCTTTATCCCATTATATACATAATAAAAACATCTCCCTTGTTCGTGGTTTGCTTAGCATAAAGTGTTTTTAAATACCAAGTCCCATTCATTTCACATGTAATGGAACAACAATTTAAAGGTGCTGTGAAAGAAAACCTGGGCAATCAAGCATAGATACACTTGGATGCAATTAGAGCAGCAAATTATTGTGTACAGCAAATCTTTGTTTAATCTAAGCCATACAATCACCTTCTGAACTCTTTCCAGTATCTTATTATTAACCTCTTGTCTATGGAAAAGCCCCTCAACAAAAGAAGGAGCAAATGAGAGCAGTTTTAATGTGAGGTTTCAAATCTGAGCTGGGCTTTTATTCAGGAACAAGAACAGCCAGAGCTCACAGTGCAGCCCATAAGGCTTCCCAACACTGTCACTTCTGTATGACCCCTCCTTTTGGAAGTTCTGCCAGATTTTCATACAACCATAGAATAGCTTCAACTGCCTCAACTGAAATATTCTGTCTGCCTATTTATGAGACCTTTCTTTCTATTTTTTAAATTATTTTTTTTTAGTTGGTTTGAAATTGTGGTTTTTTTTTAATATTATTTCTTCCCCCAGAAACCTCTCCCTTAATTTTAGCAAAAAATAAAAAAGAAATGGAAAAACTGCTCATTTTGCCCAGTTTCCTGGGATTTTTTGGGAAGTTGAGCATCCAGATGTTCCACAGCAGACATGATGTCCCCCTTGTGCCAGGAATGTGCCTTCTGCTACTCCTATTAAAATTCCTCCCCATTAATTTTAATTATTAGCTGCTGAAATATGCTTGCACATCCTCAGGAGGGATATGTTGGAGTCTGCCTGCTACACTGCCACCCACCCTGAGCGTGTTCCTCTCTCACACTGGGTGTACAACTCCCTGAAATACGTGTGGCTAAATGTGTTTATTTCAGCCATTCCATCCCCACCTGAGCGAGCTCCCTGTCCTGTAGATGCAGAGCAGAGCTGATCCATATGGTCAGTAGAGATCAGGACATGATAAATTTCACTGCCCTTGGTGAAATGTTCACCTTTGGTCAGAGCTATGAACACTGAGTTCTCCATGGCAGGTTAAACACTTGGGTGCAAACATCCACACTGTGAACAGGAAAACTCAGGGGAAATGAATTTTGTCTGAAGCAACTGATTAGTCCAGTACTGGAGGGATTGAGCAGGAATGTGTCCTGGGAATCTGTCATGATGAAATATTTACAGGGAGAAATTTCTTGCCTGAACATTTGTTTAGCATCATTTCTGGGTGGAATTTTTGACACTATTTCTTCCCAAATTAACTCAAGCTACTAGGGACTTCAGGCCAATTCCAACTTTTCTGATGGAATAAGCAAAAGAAGACAGAAACTGCAAACCTACGAAAGCATCAAGCTAGCCAGATGCAGTGAAGTGCCAATGGAAAATTTTTATTGTGCAAGGACTAAGATAAAAATGAATAATACTATATAAACTGAAACTTTTAAACAAGGATTTGTATTTCTGTGATAGAAAAAAGAATTCTCACAGAAAAAGAATTTTTTTGAAAAAGCTAAGAGTTAAAATATTTTGAGAATACTCATGGGAAATGATTCTAGGGGGAAATATAAGACTTGCACTCACATAAACTCAGGCAGGATTGCCTACTGTTAAAATACATGCCTAAAGTACCAGTTTATATTGTGACTCTGGACTTTCTAAATTCAAATTCTGTTGATGCTCTGAACTAAAAGGCTTGTTAAATTAACTTGGATGTGCCCTATTAACAGCAGGCAAGCCTGCAGGTAGATCATTCTCTGACCTTCCCTACCCCATCTGCTTTCATGATGGGCATTACCCAGTGCTCAAAAGGCTGAAATGGAGCTCCAGAGGTAATTGGTGAAGCACCAATGCCTCAAGACTCTACATTATCCTTTCTCCCAAGCCTGCTAAATTAAATTTAGTTCCTTCCCCAGTTTCTGTGTGAGCTCCAGAAAGAGGTAAGCATGGGGATGATCCTTCCTTCTCCAACAGGCAGGGAAAGCAAGAACTGTTAAGTGCTGTTTCTTTAGAGGTGCACATTCTCAGCACCATAAATAGCTGTTATTGGATATTCCACTCCAAAATCCAGTGAAAGAGCAAAGGACAGTCAATCCAGAGAGATACTTCCTAAAGATCTGCTAAGGACAACAATAAAAAATGGGCAGCTCTGTGAAATTGTGAGAGACTGAGGATGCAGACACACAGCCAGAAAATTCCCTGGTCTCCTGGCACATGGCTTGTGCTTCCCTGTTCTCTTGGTTTTCCACTGTCAGCATATCAATGCTGGGGGAGCTGGGATCTCAATGAGCAGCATCTGCAGAGAAGTGAGAGCCTGGGAGAAGAGAGCTCTGCTGACAGACAGTGGTGCTGACCAGACTGGTAACCTCTGCTGCAGCCTCTGTGAATTGCTCATCCAGAAACTTCTCAGCTGTTTGTTAGCTACTGCACTTGAGAACATGACAATCCTTGGTGCTGCTGGAGAGTCTGTTTACTGCTACAACCCTTAATGGGATGCAGCATGTCTCTGCTGCGTGTTCTACCAGCCCTGGCTGCAAAAGGGAGGAGGGGAACCAAGGGGAAGGGCTTTGCTCCCCTGCTTCCCTTTTCCATTAGGATGGATAGGAGGGAAACAGTCTTCAGTTATGAATGAATGCTGGGCTTTGCCAGTCCCTTCAATACCTCCACAGTTCGCCCTAAAAATATATTTGAAAAGGCTTGAGTTAGGATTCAGTTGCACTGGCCAGTTCTAGGCATTTCCAGCAGCCTCAAGTTCATCAGTAGCTTTATCATGTTTGTCATTCGAATATTGCTGCTCATAACGATGCAAACAATCATCATGGCTTTGAGAGTTTGTGCAGGATGTCAAGGAAGGAAGGGAAAATATCTGCTCATGCATTTTATTTCGAGGTCCTTTCATCCATGGCATTGTAAGCTTGGAAGCTTGAGGAAGAATGAAGACTGAAATGAACTGCTGCAGATGGTGAAAGATCTCATTTATTGATCACCACAAGTGAAGGATGTGTCACAGACTTCTGCTCTTCTCTACTACACTTGCCTGCTCTCAGGTTCACAGATAGAGGTGAAGATTATTCATTTTTAAAGCTGAAAAAAATATGCTGAGGGGTTTCAGGGGAAGAAAAGTAACAGTTTTGACATGGCTTCTATACTGGAAGACTTTGCAATCTGATTTAAATACGATGCTCCGTGAGCAGAGTGAGGAATAGGAGGAGGGTCGAAGTGCTCAGAATTTGTGGTGAGTTAGTTTGGTGTTTGTGTGTGTGTCTCTGTGTTTGTGCTACTCCTTCCTTTCCATCCATGAAATAGGCGTCCAAAATGAGTTTGGCTAACCTAGGCTCTTCATGCCTTTTGAAAAGGGTAGACAGTGTTGTCCATGTCCAGAAAATATTTCATTTAAAAGTAAAAATAACTGGTTTTGTCCATCCACAAGGAACAGAAATTACCTTAGTATGTATCCTCTTCTCTGGCAGCCTAGAGAGAACTTGTTCCTTTATCTGCCACTTGATCTCTTCTGTAGCTCTTTCTACTGTTTACCTCAATTTCACACTCTAAACTTTTCTTCATTACTTCAATGTCCCTCTGATTTCCATATACCTCCTTTATATTGTTTTTTTCTCCATTAGCAACCTCCTTCCCTAACTCCTCTCACATGTATTTCAGAGTTCACAGGCTCCACAGTCCTCACACCACCATGTCCTCACTGGTCTTTTCTGACAGGAATTTTTTGCATGTCAGTATAAAAACTATCAGGAGGTGGCAGTGACCTTATAGGTGTAAGCAGATGTGTTTTCTTGGGAAATGTAAGTCAGATCCAAACTGCCATCACAGCAATAAAATAATAAGCAACAGAGTCTGAATATCTGACATCCACACAGTACAATGTGTCTGTAGACTGATCTCACAGATTTCCATTTGTGGCTCAAGTGCCTGAGGTTGTTCAGTTCTTCTTGTTCAGTTGAATCTAAAATGAAATAAATTTCAGGTGCAATTCCATTCTGTGTAGGGAAGTGCAGCAAGTATGATTGAGAAATTCACTTCCAAGGCAAATCCAGATCTCCACTACAACTGTAATGTGGACAAATCCAGTATGTCCACATACCTCCTTACTTTACTTAACTACTCTAGTAGAAAGGTGATAGTCTTCAGTTATTTTATTATAAAAGGCAATGTAAAAGGGTCTTATGGGTCAGTCCTGAAGGTTTCAAGAAGCTGTAATTGCTGGAGTATGTCTTTCAAAACTTTATAACAGGTTATCTTGGCAATACATCAGGCAGATATTTTTCTGGTTTTTGTTTTCTGATGTTTCCCACTCTGACAAGCTTCTTGTGACTGGTCACATTTTTACAAGACTTGATACAGTTCGGTTCAAGAGATGCTCCAAACTTTTCAAACCTGCAGCCAGATAAGCTCTCAGGTTTGGGCTGTTCATCCCAGCTGCTTGGTTCTTAGGGCAGAGGCAGCCAAACAGAGCTACTGAGGAAATGTGCTGAGCTCTCAGCTTCCCTTTAGCTACCTACCCTTATTCTAGTGGTCCTCCTCTGTCTCTCATCTTGGCAAGCCCTGCCTTCTGAGCAGTCTAAGGACCAGAATCCAGAAATAAACTGGGAGCTAAGTTATCTTCTGATGGTTCATCAACCCACCACTGACCCATGTGCAAAAAGGAATTTTTGAAGCAGAAAATGAGAAATAAAGATTTTTTCTATATTAAATATCTATAGGGCAGGGGAGAAAAACACCTTAGAAGCAATGGTATTGTAATGACAGATGTTTTACTTCTTGTTTTATTAGCTTTTCTAATGGCTTATTGCTGTTTGTCCAAAGTTTGTGATAGTCTGTTTAAACTCTTAAAGAGCAGTGCAGTAATTCTGCACTGATTTATTGTTGGTGGGTGGCTAAATATAATTCCATTAAGTTTTTTCAGGCCAATGATATCGATGTATTTTCTGGAAAAAATTCTGAACTTTTTTTTGGGGGGCAAAAATCTTCTCTCTCAGAAAATTTGTAGAGATGTTACCTTGAGAATGAGGAAAAGCTTGACCTGACCAGCTTAGCTTTATCCTAGAATGTGCCATACCAGTGAGGAGAAGGGTTTCTCTCAAGCTGGGAGAGTGGGAGATTGAAGGAAGTCACTGCATCACTTCTTTTCCCTGCCATTTCAAGCTGGCAAAAAAGACCTGCATAATTACTTAACCTCACAGCCACCAATGTACTCATAGGGTTATTTTACAACATAGGAAGTCCAGTTAGGTGGAAGATATTCCTTTGATTTATGACCCTAAGGTAGTCAGCTCATAAATTAATGTTTGCATTGGCAGCTTCAATACGTGCCTTTTGCATCTGAAGGCTGTGGGCAGCAGAGAGTGACAGGAAGGCATCAGACTGGGATGTGTAAAACACACAGAAATTGTGTCTATTTTCTGCGTCTCAAGTGAGAAGGCATTTCACTATGAGTGTTACACCGTGGCTCTTTAAATGCTTTATTATTTGCAGACATGTCTCAGAAATTATTGAAAGCAAGACTTCTGGGTGACAGGAGTGGGCGAGGAGAGGTAAACAATGAAGAACAATGCAGTCAGACACAGGAGGTCTTAGATCATTTAAGTAATTGGGCAAAAAGGTGATGAATCCAGTTCGGTGCAGATAAATGTAGAATAATGACTCTTGGAGCAAAGAAAATAAAGACAGAAAATGTTGAGCAGGAGATTGCAGCATCTTACTGAGATTTGGAGAGCTAATGGAGGGAAATCTTAATGATTGGGATATAACTACTCCTGAATGGGTGGAGTTCAATGGAATTAGAAAAGGGTTGAGAATTTAATTTTTCATAGGCATAGAACTCTCCTTGGTTATCTTGTCCATCCTCTTGCATCAGCTGAGAGACAATTCTTTCTGCAAAGAACCCTATTATGTTGAATTATGAGGACTGTCAAGGTGATTTATAGGATAGATTTAGTTAGGGAGAACATTTTTGCTATCCAACACAAAAACCGAAATATTTTGGATGAGATTCTGACCTCCCTGACACAGATGTAAATAAAACCACTTGTAAAATCTTCAGCAGAATGTCTCACGCTCTATAGAAGTAAATACACGCACATTGCAACTGGAGTTTCACTGCAGGCTTTGCAATACTGGGATTTTAGCTACAGCTGAGACAGTGCAGAATCCAGTGGAGAGGGATCACCAGACATGTGAAGCCCAAGCCCTGACTTAAAGCTCTTGACTGGAATCCTACTTCACCTCTTTCATGGGTGCTGCCTGGTGGTTCAGTTCAGATGTTGATCTGAATAAAAGTTTATCTGCTCTCTCAGCAGACTCGCTGACTTCAGAAGGTTCTGTTGGAAAGTGGAAAGAGTTGTTGACTCTTGCAGTAAATATATAAACATGGAAGGCAAGATTCCAAACCCAAAATTATGAGCTTAAGATCCCATGTTCAACTCACACTAGAAACACACACATCTATCAGTGATTATTTTACAGCAATATTTTCCAGGTTCCGCTCTGCTGCTGGAATCTGCACCAAAGTCCATCTGGGATCCAGATCTGGTTGTGATCTTCCTCCAAGGGCTTATCACACATTATTTATTTAACAGGCACAGAGAGGGTGAGCAGAACCCAGACCTCTCCTTTCCTCATGAAATCAGAGCAGACCAGTCCTCTTGTGCTTTTACACAGTGGGCCAAGGAAGATTGTGCCCCCTCTTCTTTTGACAATAGGGGTGAAGGCTTCTTCTGAAGCTTGTAATTACAGACATAACACAAAGGAGGAAAACACTGACCCCAAAGCCTCTGTTAATGAGCATGGCATCTGTGAGAGCTACAGCTTTGCTCTAAAATAGGAGGAGCTCCCAGTCTATGGCTTTTGGATGATGGACTATGCTGCTTCCTCAGAGATGGTTGAGGGGGTTCAAGAGTTTCAGTTCTGAGAAGACAGAAGAACCCCTCAGCACCATGTGCTGGGTGAAGAACCCATGAAAACAGGGAAGCAGTGATGGCTGCTGGATCTGGAATCCTGTAAACCAGGCAGGTATTTTATTGCCTAAATCTTTCCATGAAAAATTCTGAGATTCACAAGTGACCTTAGTGCAAAACTAACAGGGCAATCTAATCAGAGCACTGCCATTTAGTTAATTCAGCCTTGGAGAAATTTACCTAGGTAAGAAATAGCTGTAATATCCTTTTTTCATGTCAATGAGGTGCATATTCATCTGCATCATTTGCCTCTGCCAGTTCTTATTTCCAAACCTTGCTGAGGCACCAGAAATTGCTTATGCTGTTAAACACCAGCAATTTAAGATGCTAGCACTCCACTGAAATTTGAGATGTTAATTAAAAGTTTGATTTTTTAATCTCTAGGCGTTTTTATCTTCTTTTTGCATCAGTCTGGACTGTACTTCTGAGGGGGTAAAGCTGAGGTTGGGTGAGGTAGAAATAAGCAGTGCAGAGGGGGATGGAAGCAGGATGGCTGTGCTACACACATCACACTGTGGTGGACCCAAATCAGCTCCCTTTGTATCAATAGGTGTATTTTGGCAGTTGTGAAAAACGAAGCTCAGCTTTTTGCTAGGATTTAAAAGGTTTAATAAAAGACAATAAAGACAAGACAATAAAACAAAATACACAGCCAGGGTGTCTCTGGCCAAGAGCACACCTGTCCCACAGAACCCACCAAATAAGTACATTTGAACTTTTCTAAGAACTTGTTTCCATGTTTTTAGGAGCTGCTTTGCATGGTCACTCCTTGGTTCTGCCTTTTTAGAGCATGCATGTTTCTTGGCTGTGGTTTTAAGTAACTCTTCTTATCAGTCTTAATTTGGGCCTTAGTCTATAATTTCTACAGACGGTCAGTGCTGGGAGCTGGGATATCAGCAGCAGATTCTTCATATCAGCAGCAGTGGTCTGCACTGGGTGTTATCCTGACCAGGCTGTCAGTCCACTTGCTACAAAGAGACTTTATCAACTTTACTCTTAAAGAAAACTGTATCTTTAAAACCATTTCTACACCACACATCTAATATCAACCCTACATGGGTGCAAAAAGAAAGAAAGAAAGGAAAAAAACCCCAATACTATAATATGTATTTATAACAACCTTAAATGTGCAGTACTCATTTTAATATTTGGGAAAAGCCAACTTTATAATACGTGTTTATAATAACAGTGATTTTCAAAGAGATGGACATGAAAAGTGGGAAAGAGAAGATGTGGAAACATGGCAAATCTTTGATCCTATTCGACATTTTCCATTACAAAAGTATTTCTGGTTTTGTATCACTGTCTGTGAGACATATCCACACACCAGCAGCATGTATACAGAGCCCTTCTCCATCTCCCAGGGGCAGGATACTGATAAATGCATTAAACTTTCTATTTCTGATAGCCTGGCCTTGAGAGCTGTTGTGACCCACCCCTGAAGGCAAGGGAAAACCAGGTTCGTGTTAATAGGGCCCCTGAGGTGGATTAGAGTGAAACAACACTGAATGATTGGTGCTTGTAAGTGTATATATGTAGGGTTTATTATAGAACAACTTGCTTGCAATGAAAAGCAGTTATGTAGCTATTTTGATTATAATTATCTATAGTTATATAGGAATATGAAAGCATAAAATAAATATAAATATATCTTAAGAAAATGTATAAGGAAAAGAAAGAGTAGAAGGATCTCACTACCCACGGACCTCACAACGAGATTTGGTTGTTGCAGTTTCAGCGCCTGTTGGTTGAAGTGGTGGTCACAGCCTCGATCTGTCAGGGGTGGAGAAAAGCAAGGGAACGCTGAACTTCCATGGGCTATAAACACTCAGGTTCAGGTAGAACGCCCAGGTATCTCCCCTCAGGCAGGGAGTTTCAATTGGATGATGTAATGCTGTGGATCAGGGAACAATTTGGGAGCCTTTGATGGTCCTTGACACCTCCCCAGGTACCACAGCTGCCTCTGGAGCCAGCAGGGTTTGAGCCCATCAGAAGGGAGGAAAACCTTCAGGCTTCCTGTGATTGTCCCGGTACTTTCCCGGAGGGAAGTTTTCACAGCTGAGCCATTTCTGTAAGGACTTTGGCACGATAAAAAGCATCACCCTGCCTTGAAGGATCTGCCTCTTATCAGCTTCTTCCCTTACCTTGTTCAGGACCCAGCAGTAGCCTGAGGTGGGGCTGTGTCCTCCCCTCTGCACCTGGGTGATCACTTTGCACATCATTAGCTACCCCCTAATTGTCTGAGCCATCAGCATTCCAGTTTTTCTCAGAAGCCTCCAAAGCACTTGGGAGAGACTTAATTCCTTTTTCTCTAAGACATGTGCTTTTTCAGTAAAATGTGCTGTTCAGGGGGAGACAGTAGACTCTGCTGAAACCACACGCAACTCTGATGTTTTTGGAAAAATAATTTTCTTTCTGATGAATTATTGACTTTCTGGGGCAGTGCCAACAAAATTTTATTTTATTTATTATTCTTACTTTCTTTCTAAGGTTACTGTCAGTGTCGACTAAAGTTGCTAATAAGCCTCTGCAACAATTTTTTTCCTTATGAGGCCTTGTTTGCAAGGCCTTTGAAAAGTGTGACATCACACTGGCTTTTCAACATATAAATGTAATGTTTTTTGGTGCTCTTTGATCTGCTATAGCTTCTAAATGCCTTTATATTTTTATCAAATGGGTGCCAGCTACATGATTATCAGGTATTCATTTAACCTTTTTGACACACCAAAATGTCAAATGCTTCACAATGCCTTTTTGAATACAAAAGGCTACAGAAGTTTCTTCTGAATTCTGATGTGTCTTAACAACTCTGAGTTTCTGTTGTTTTGAATACTACATCTGGCTTTAAAAAGAAATCCTACCCTGCTTAGTTCTACTCATTGAATCATATAATCATTGAATTATTTGGGTTGGTAGGGACCTTATGATCATCCATTTCCTACCCTCTGCCCTAGGACACCTTCCATTATCCCAGGTTGTTCAGAGCCCCATCCAACCTGTCTTGGACACTTCCAGGGATGGGGCACTCACAGCCTTTCTAGGCACCCTGTGCAGGGTCTCACCATCCTCTGGGTTAGGAATTTCTTCCTGAAATCTAATTTAAACCTACTTACTTTCAGTTTGAAGCCATTCCCCCTTGTCCTGTCACTGCATGCCCTGGTAAAAGATCCCTCTGCATCTTTTCTGTTGGTTCCCTTCAGGTGCTGTAAGCCTGAAATTAGGTCACCCTGAAGCCTTCTCTTCTCCAGGCTGAACAATCCCAATTCTCTCATCCTTTCCTCACAGCAGAGCTGCTCCATCCCTCTGATCATCCTGGTGGCCTCCTCTGGACTCTCTCCAACAGGAGCATGTCCTGACATGGGGCATGGACAGACTATGAACCTTGGGTTTCCATGGGTATTGGAAATAACCTGATCTGATGAATAAAATGGAGCAATTCTCCACAAGGTTGCTCTTATTTGTCACCTTGTCCATCAATGAACCCTTTCTACAGTGCTGCAGATAATGTCCCCCCTTTCAGAGGCGAGGTCCCAACACGAACATGATCTCCAGTGTATGGTGATATTCACATAGTCACAATAAGATCACATTCCACCAGCTCAGACCCTAGTTTAATGTCAGTTGAGAAAGAAATTCCACATCTGATTTACACATTAAGAGTCTTCCTAAAAAAAGATAAAAACAACAAAGTCTGATATGTCTCTGTGGGATGATATACTGTGCTGAGGGAGTGGGACCAAAAGGGAATTGAATACACAGGGATACACAAGATAGCAGTTTCTTAAGATGGATGCGTGTCATGTGGAATATTTTACTGCAAAAAAAAAAAAAAAAAAGAATCTCCAGCAAGTAACTACTGGGTCAGTTTTGTAGAGGAAAATTGGTGTGCTTTCACTTTAATTTTTTCAGTCAAGAGTGGCTATCTTTCCAAAAGTATTGCTTATTTCAAAGGGGAAGGAGAAATTCAATGTGGTGTTTGCTGGCTGGAGATGATGATAGTTGGTTACAGCAGTCCCCTCTCAACTTGAAACTCCTGGGTGAGGTTGTGGTTTCACTAGAACAGATGGGGTTGGGATTTTACCACACCAAGTGATGCCTTGTACATCCAGAAGATATATAGACACATATCTTTATTTTAGATTAAACCAAAATTTTAAGCACAGTTAATTTTGTTCTTATGAGTCAGTGCAGGGAGAAGTCCAGAATCAGCTGTAAGAAGCAAGTACAACCAGTATTTGATGGAAAGTTGTCTGCTGTTATCCCAGATGGATAAAGATAGAAATTGCTGAAATGCTGGAGTTGAGTCAGAAAGGCCAGAGGATACCATCCACAGGACTTTTTTCTGAACCTTGGTAACAGGCTCAGAGCAGGACTCCAAGAGGAGCTGTTGTAGAGGAGGACCTTTACAACAGCTGAGTGGGCTGAGTGTTGAAAAAAGGTGGGCTGAGATCAGCTGCACCTCTGCTTTCTGTGTCAAAGCAAACCTGAGTCTGGGACTGTGGTAGGACTTATTATCATGCATCAGCATATTTACAGTCATGGAAATTGCTGTAGGCTTGAAGGAGAGTGAATAAAATGTACTATAAATGTAGTCTGTGTATGTGTATATATATATATAAAATTTGGTTTGTATTGACTATATGGTGTTTTAAACACCTGAACCTGAATTGAAAGTACAAGGGGCATTCAGACTTTCGGCACCAGTCCATGATGCTTCAGTGAAAAGGGAATTAGATAGAAGGGAAATGCAACAAAGGAGGCCTGAATTCTCCTACAAGCTTTGTTGAGACAACCTGACCTATGGAAACACCTTGGACAAAGTGGGTGCAAGTCTGTGCCCATCATCTTTGCAATCAATAAAATTGGGACAGAGCAGCACCCTCAGAATATGGTGAACTCCACTGTGACCAAACCTTGATGCCAGAGTTAGGAGGCTCAGAAGGGATTTATGGTGCATGGCCTTAAGGAGGAGCAAAGGACACACTACTCACTCCAAAGAGGATTAGAACCTTCTTGTGCCTTTAACTCCTCCAGCAGGACATTGCCATTGGTGAAACCTCTGATTAACAAGCAATACTTGAGAGATAACAAATTTTCAGTGATTACCATGGGAACCACAAATGATTTCATAAGGGTGGAGAAATTATAAAAAGTTCTAATTGAGAGAGAGGATGAGGCTTAAAACAGTTTCTATGGAAACCAGAGGTGGCATCCAAAAAAAGTGTGTGTACTAATCTGATAGTCTGATTGGCAGGTAATTGGTGCAATGCTGGAGTCGGGAAGCCTTGGGATGTGAGATTAAGTGTCCATCACACAAAAGATAAAACACAGACTTCTGAAGAAGAATTGGAGCTTCAAACTCTTTCTCTCCCAGTAGAATACACTCATCACTCAATGGTGATTCATTTTCATTCTTTTCTCTGTACTGAGTGCATTTTATTTTTTTAATTACAGTATGAAAAACTTCAGCAGATGTGATGGCTGGAGCTGCTCCCTCACCTCACCCAAAGAGTAGATGTCACAAAGGTGCACTTATGGGCAGTAGACATGACCTCCAGTCTGCTTCTCTTCTCAGCCAGAAGAGAGAAGGGAACACAGACTTCTAACATTCAGTAAGCTCTCTGAATAGCTGGATGAGATACTTGCCTATATTTTCCAGGACTTCAGCTTCTTCTGACTGATTGGCTAATATCCAGCTAAGCTCACTCCACAGAATTCAGAATTTCTGCAATACTTTCACTTGTCAGATCCCAGTGGAAATTCCAAGGACACAAAGTCCACTATCACCTCTGAAGGAACCTACAGGCATACATTAAACCAGATAATCAAATATATATATCTACCAGGACTATCTGCTTTTAGGGTGAGTGGAAAGCTCTTGTCAAGGGTTTTGTGGAAGACATAGGATGAGCAAATCCAATCTTTGCTCTCTTTCACAGGGCTGCAGCCCAAGTACATTATGATATCTTTCAGCTTGATGCCTGAAGAAGGAAAATATTACTTTTGTCAATAAATTAGATAAATAACAGGCCTTTGGCCAGGTGCAAGCTGCTGAAGTCCTCAGCAAATTCTTTGCCAGCTCAGTGGTTTGGCAGATACAAATTTTTTTCAGTATTCTCTGAGCTCACCAAATTAATTTCTCCATTCACCAGATGCAGAAAACCCCATATTTATAAATATTTTGTGGATCTGAGGTGTTTTGAAAGAAGATAAGCATTTCTGTTGAAGGATCTAGAAGGCTGGTCTGCCATCTCTGTGACACTGAGGGTAATGGCTCCCCAGTGTTATCCATAATCATGATTTAAATGAAGTATTGTAAAATTATTAGAAGAAACATCATCCTTTCACTTAGAAAATGTGCATTTAGAGAACTTTGCCCATTTCCTGATCACAGAACTGCCAGTGCCAGCATGGCCTAGGCTGGAGCCATCTGCAGAATTGCCACACTTCCCATGGGCAGTGGCAGATTTGTATCCATAAAGGCTGCCATGTCATAACCTCTGTATACTCCAGCATAAACTGGATTTGAAGAACAGTACACAAAGATAATCAAGGAGATCAAGAATAATTCTAGTTCCACTTTTGATCTGCCAGTTTAGATGGATTCTGGGTCAAGCAATGCTCTGTTTTGTATATAGGACTAAGGTTAGGTGAGTCTTATATATAACACACTTCTGCAAAACTTTGAAATGTCTGCCTGGATGATAAGCTTAAGATGTTAGCTCTCAAGGATTCTTTACAGATGTCTTTACAGACATCTGGATGTCTTTAAGGATGTCTTTACAGTGTGATTAAAAAAAAAATTGTTTTCCATAGACTGAAAGGCTCAGAGATGCCATGAAGAGATAGGTGACATGCCTTTAAAAAAACCTCAAAATTAACCACATTAATAGTTGGCATGTAACTGAAGGGGCTCTCAGATGGTCACCTTGCTTTGTGGTTCAGTGAATCCATCACTGCTGATACCATGTCTTCTTTTTAACAATATTTCACAAAAAACAGGACAGTGAACTAAACAGAGCAGCTGAAGAAAATAACAGAAGATGCAGCTCAGTTCAAGAGCATCTAGAGCTCCATTCTGCTCACTCAGCCTGGGTAGCCTTTTTGTTGTTTTTTTTCTCCCAAAAATTCTACATTTGTGAATTTTCACGTGTGTTTTCATTCCCACTGCTGCCATTGGACAGGGAGACAGTGTTATACTTGTGGTTGGTTGCTTACACATCAGCTTTTTCTCTCTTTCATGGATGGTGTTGGTCTGTGCCCTCTCTGTTATGTACCATGAATAGTTCTGGAAGCTGAATCATTACTCCATATTTAAGTTATTAAATTTAGTTTCATTTCAGTTCTTGCAAGTGTATTTCTCAGGAAAACATGTCCATGTGGTGGATGGTGTGCAATAACCTGATTTATACACATGTTCAGTCGAAAGAAATAATGTAAATTTCTGGTTCACACAGATGACCATTTCTCTGTGTGTTTTGTAGGTGGTGCTTCATCCTTTCCACTATAACATGCCAGAAAGTTTTAAGCCCCTCTGGAAACTCACTTTTATTTCTATGTAAAGAAAATATTCCACTAACTATAGATATATCAGAGTTCTATAGATGCAAAAAGGCAGCAATCCTCCACTATTGTGGACAGAACACAGAATTTGTCACATTCAGCAGCTAAAGAGGACTTGCAGGAAAGCTGGAGAGGGATTTTTGACAAGGGTTTGCAGTGATAGGACAAGGGAGAATGGCTTTAAACTAAAAGAGGGAAGGTTTAGATTAGGAAGAAATTCTTTACTGTGACGGTGGGGAGGCCCTGGCCAGAGCAGCTGTGGCTGCCCCATGCCTGGAAGTGTCCAAGGCCAGGTTAGGTGGAACTCTGAGAAACCTGGGATAGTGGAAGGTGTCCCTGCCCACAGCAGGGGGGTTGGAACGGGATGATTTATAACATCCTTTCTAACTCAAACTATTCAATGATTCTATGATTATGGGGGATCAACCTGCAGGAATAACCACTGGGTCAGAATTAGGCTAACTAAGTGAAAGAAACTTTGCAGGGCTTAGACAAAAAGAGATACAGAAATGTTTGAGCATGTGCAGAGCAGTTGGTTATTTGATTTAGAAGCAATATTTTGAGAGTAAAGGAATACTTTGCATGAAAACATAATCCACGTCAAAAATACAAATCAGGTGTTGGAAAAAGGAATTGACAATAAAAAAGAACTTAATTTTACCTGTGTGACCCCACATTGCTCACATCCTGATGACTGGATGGAGTTGTATCCCATCTATCTCAAAAAGGTGCACTAGAACTGAATTTCATGGAAAGGGTGACACAGCAAGGGATAACAGTGTGAGGGATGATTAAAAAACAAAGGATCTTCTCTCTCAAAAGTGGATAGCAGAGGAGGAATTTTAAAGAGGCCTTTTAAAACCTGAGTGGTATGGAGAAAATTATAGTTTACTTCATGATCTCTTTCAGTACCAGAACTAGGGGATAATAATGAGACTACCAGGCTTCAGGTTCAGAGCAAACAAGAGGATACTGCCCCTTGTGTAATGTATAATTAGGCTGTGAAATTTCTTCCCATGGGATGCTGTTATAAGTTTATGTGGGTTCAAGAAGTGATTAGGCAGATTCATAGAAAAAACATGCTAAGGACTATTAAATGCATCATACACAGAATTCCTGTCTGAGGAATTCCTGGATGAAAAGTCACAGAAGATGGGCAAATGTCAGCACATGCTGACTCAGTTTTTTTATTTCTTAGGAATCTTCTTCTGGCCAATGTCTGGGATAACATAATGTGCAGAAGAAAATTTGTGTCCCACCTGAAACTGCTGAAAAGAAATGGACTTGTGCAGGGATCTTGCTGCTAGAGAGACAGGCTGAACATGGGATGTGGAGCAGAAGGTGCTAACATGGGATAACAATGATCCACTGATGAGAAATACAGCTCAGGAGTACCAGACCAGCTCTCAGAGCACTGCTTGCTTCTGCTTGAGTTGGAAATCACAAAAACTGCACTGCGAGCCCTTCGGAATTCTTGGCAGCATTGTCACTACACAGTCCAATAGATTAATGCTTTGCTGCAATTTCTGGAGCTCAGCTAAAGGCATATGCAAAGACCCTGATGTTCAAATTGCAAGTAGTCTCATCCCTGTTCAACAATATGAAGCTCAGGAATAACCAGGATTCTGTGAGGAAATTCTGTTGAAAGGAGTTCACATCCAGATGCTTGTCTGATTCATAAATCCAATGAAGAAATTTCAGTGAGTCTCTTTTTTAAACTGTGTTTTCACTTGTCCTTTAAATCACAGTGCAACCTATGCGTCCCAGGGTAAAACTTCATGGTTTTTGCCAACATTAGAATCATAGAACCAAATTCTGGTAGAGGGCAGAGTGAGGCAAAATCCTCATGTAACCATGACTTAGATAGACCAGGTGCTTTTAAAATGCAAATCTGAACTTGTTTATAGTTTTGGTCTGAACTTAGTTGTTATTTAGGCTTTAATGACCTAATAATGCCATTATAAATATTTGTGCAGACTTAAGGTAAAAACAAAGAATTCAGCTTCTATTTAAAAGAAATAAAAGGCAAACACGAGTGTCCACCATCAAAACAATAATAAATCAAATTTTAAATTAAACCATGCCAGTTCTATTTGCCAACATGCCAATAGTTACTTGAGAGTGAAGTCAAAGTGCCCGTTCTTGAAGATTGCTTACAGTGATCTGCTTGCAGAGTTTGCAAATACAATGATTTCCTCATTTGTTGAGTGACAGCTAACATAGCAGCCTGGCTAATATACATCAGCCTTCCTCCCTTCAAGCTCTGAAGTAGGGTAACATTAATGGGGGGTACAGAACAGGCAGTTTTGGGAGAGTAAATTACCATCAATAATTTCTCTGATAAATATTACTTTTCTCGTTCTTTTTTCTTTTCTACACAAATCATCCATTAATAGGTTATGGCTGAAATGATGTGCTGAAGCTGAACAATTTCTGCCACTGTGTCTATCATGAACTCATTTCTATGAATGTGTGATTGACTGAGGTCAGGCAGCTTTGCCTACACACATATGTTATGTGCATTGTTTCTTTTCCATCATTGGCTGGCAGGAAATCCAAGAGTAAAGTCTTCTGGAAAAACAGCTCTGAAATCAAATTATCAGTCTGCCTGCTGATTGATGCAATTATATTTTGTTGTCTAGGCTTTTTGAAGTGCATTACATGTTGCCTTCCAAAAGACATCATTCACAAGGAACATGGTAACTCTTCATCTCAAAGGCTGAAGAAAATCATGAGCTCAGTTCAAGAAGCCTTCAGATCCATCTTCCATGCCACTTAACATGAATAGTATTGCTCTTTGCCTAAACATTCCGGACAATATACTTTTCTTATAAATATATTTTAGAATCAGGGATTACTGTAGATTAGGAAGTACCTCTGGTTCAACCTCCTGTTGTGTGCAAGACTCATTTCATATCTGGGTCAGTGTGCTTGAGGGTTCCCTCTGACAATTTAAGATATCTAAGAATGGAGAAATCACAGCCTGCCAGGACAACTCGTTCCAGTGCTTCACTGGAACATTGTGAAAAATGCTTCCTTGCAACCAGCAGAATTTTTCCTTACTGCAACCTGTGTCTGATGCTGCTCATCATTTCACTCTGCACCCCTGAAAAGAATCTGTCTCTATCATTTCTAAAAGCACACATCAGGAGTTAATGAAGTCTTTAGCCTCACTTAGGGCAAATATGAAATATTGGAAGCAATACCTGTCTGGATAAAACTATGTCAGAAGGAGAGCTACTTATAAAATTAATCATTGGGATATTATCCTAGCTTCTAATGGGAAAATTCATCAGCACAGATGTCATTGTGATAGGACACATGAAAACATAAAAGTAAAGAGAGTAAACAGACATATTTAGTACACGGTATAGTTTCTATGTCTCTCTAAAGCTTTTTATAGCAAAGTTCTTCTCCTCTCCAAAATACCCTCACCCCAATGCCACTACTGTGTGTGCATGCAGTCCTCACAGAATCTGTCTCAATTATCCTTTACTTTCTGCACTTTCCAGTACTTCATTGGCATTAAAAGATTCCAATACAGTCCATCACAGACAAAGACACAAAACCCCACCCTGTCCCACTGAAACTGCAGTGCCTTTGTTCTGTGGGAAGCAAATCTCCTCCATAGGCCATAGCACAGGCAATGTGATAGCAGGGCAATTTCAGAGTGGTTTACTGTAGTCCCTACAATGCTTGTAATTGCCAGGGAGGATTTTCAGATGAGATTTGCAAAGACTTTGGGGATATACAGTTACAGAGTTATGGGCTTTAATGGTGCCAGTGGTGCAGAGCACTCTGCCTGCTGGAGCCCTGAGGGACAGGGTTTGCTAATGCTGCTGTAGGGCACTGGAGTGGTTGTTTTCCATCCTCCTGGAGGCAACTGAACACCAAATTTAGCTGTCCAAGGGACTTGTCAGTCCTCTGTCCCAGTTCTTCTTTCCCACAATGGAAACAGCAAGACCTCTGTATGGTCATTAATATTCAGATTTGGTGTAAAACTAGTTTTACCCTTTTTGGGACACTCTCAGAGATGGACACTGAAGGCCTCAAAAAGCCTCAGTTCAGTTACTGCTATCAGTACTGAGATGCTAATTTCTGAAAAAGTAGGAATACACCAGAATCAAGTGATTCATTTCTGCATAGGCAAAGATTAAAAAACCCTGTTAAATACCAAAGCCCTTATTCTCCTGTGTGTGCTAACCTAGCCCTTCAAGGAAATTTTTGGCACATGTGTGTCACTAATCAGACCCATTCTCATTAGAGCACAGCTGTTTTAGCATCTTTCTGTAACCCTCATGGATCTCTCCAAGGCACTGAGTTAGTAAGTGATTTTAAATGAACTGCTCTATCCAGATCATGCATTAGGGGTCTGTGATGGGTCTCACAGGGAAAAGGAGGTCACAGGCAGAGCAGTGCTGGGTGCTGACCCTTCATGGACAGAGGGATCTCCATCATTGACCTTGAATCTCTTTTAACCAACACTGTGAGCAGACAAAGGGCCAGCACATGGACCAGGAGGCCATGAAGGTGGGTAAAAGCAATCTTGGTTCATAGCAGTGGTTGTGATGAATTCAGGCATCTGGCACAGGAGCTAAGGCAAATTGTGTGACGTTGTTGAACGGAGGCACTGGAATGCTTGGCCCCAGATACTAAACTGCAGCAACCAGTGTAAAGCATTCCTTGTTGGCTCAGTGGTGACAAATTATTTAAGTTAGGGTCAGAGCTAACTGATATCTATCCCAGCTGGCATATGTTAAGTGCTGAGCACCTTCATTGCACTGTATGCTGGTGTTAAATTATACTAAAAAAGGGGCTCTGTTAGCAGTCTGGCCATTGACTTAAATGAAATAGCTAATTTGATCATTTTAATTATGAGTTGAGGCAAGGCAAGAGCACAAATGTTAAAATATCATTTCATGCCAGTAGAGAGAAAAGTTGACATTTACTTTATCTAAGGACTAGATTGCTGAGAATGAAGGGAGAGATAATGAGCAAATGCAAAGGAAAATAGGAATGAAAAGGTGAAACAATCTGAAAGCTGACAAGACACTGGAAGGACATGACCTGGAGATAGAGAGGGCTGGAAAAACCTTTCAGGCTGGGAGAACATGAGAAGTTTAGTGAAAAGGTTCCATGTGCTTCTTTAGTCAGGAAGAATCTTGGTGCTGAAAAATGGAACCTGGGTTTTTTGCAGTTCTCAAACAACTGCATTGGATATCATAGAGACAATAATATCTCTGGATTCTCTTCTGAATGGAATTATTTCTGCATTTGTAAAGCTAAATTTGATCAAATTCCTACAGGAAGAGAAGCAGGCACACATATTGGGGTTTTTTGTTTGTTTTTTGTTTGTTTGTTTGTTTGTTTAAATACACAAAGCCATACTTTCACTGTGACAGGCTAACAGCTACAAGAGGCTTCCAACAATGTTAGCACAGAACAGGTTTCTAAGAGAGAAAGGAAAATAGGATTACACAATCCCTTCAATACCAGAAGCAGGGCAGAATTACCAAAACACTGCAACTGCAAACCATCATGGCACTAAAGTACCTCCTCCCCCACAGGCTGAGTTCTTTGTCTGCTTTAGCCCTTTACGAGGTGTGTGGACTTCACACTAATCATCTAAATTCCCTAAGTAAACTTGAGACATAGATATTTTAACACTGAGGGCCAAAATGTTGATGCCCAGACTTGGCAGGGGTGTCAGTCACTCCCTGTTTGGTGCTCATTTAGACCATGGGTGTACATGGGGCTGTGAGAAGCCTGGCTATGTTTGAAGGTGGATTAACTTCTGCCTTTTATACCTTATGGTAGAGCCAGATTTTCAAATTTTCTTTTTAAACATTTTTTTCGACTTTATCAAGAAGTAAATTGACTGGAGTGAGCTGTGTCAACACCTTTACCCGAAAGATGAGAGCTGGGGCCTGGTGCTGCCATTCCTTAGGCAGACCTAACAGGGGTCTGGAAAAGTTGCTGTTGAAAAGTTGAACATGGGTTTGGGAAAGCACCCCCACCAGAAGATCCTGAATGACATCTGGTGGGAATTTCAGAGCTGGAGAAAAGATTCATTATCAGAAATTTCTCATGAGAACAGGTTTCCTTGTTTCTAATAAATTTATTAGCAATATTGCAAAAAGAGAATACTTGCCTCCCATTAAAAATTTTTGTTCTTCCCAATCCAGCAGAGAGAAATTCCTCAGGATCTTACAGTCTAGAGGATTGCTTTGATCTTCCATTAAAGGTATATAATATCTGACCATTTCAGTGGTTTATCGTCTGCGTAATTGGATGCAGTGAATGGATTGGGTCAAATTCCCAGCAGGTGTAAATGACGTTGTTAGCAGCTTTGAAGCTGCATTTTCTCCAGTTTCTGTCAGCTAAAGATTTTGGTTTGACTCTGAGTTTATCATGCAGTGGTTTAAAATCTCATTTGTGTGGGCCTGGCTGGGGAACAGTCTCAGGGAAATCTGGTTCCCATAAGTGCTGGACAGGTACTTGAGGGAGCAGATTTGGCCTTCGTGTCTGCATTGCTTTTGATTGAGGTTTCTGATCTGCACAGGTTTCCCGTGAGCACCCGGTCAATGCTGTAATTTCTCTAAGATGCAGTTTCCTGACTGTAAGATGAGGGTAGTAATTCAACACTGAATTTCTCCTAAGTCAAGTGATGCAAGGAAAAATCCATTAATGCAAGGCATTTGGGTAATAGAGTAATGGTGACTATGAGCATCATGAATACCTGAATTTAGTCCTGCAGAGATGCACTGATATTCATATGGAGATAAGAGCCATGCTTTTCTGTTACTGAACCATTTGACATTCTGTGTTGAAAAAGCACAAGACAGGGAAATAAATATCCTAATTGCAGTTCCACAGAAGAATCATGTGGAAATAAAGAATGGAAAATTGAAAAGTGCTGTTTTAACTTCTGTTATCATTTGTTATGCCAAGCTATGTGAAGGTTTTGAAAAATAAAAGTGCTATTTTGTGGCTCCTTCTCTCCCTCTGTAATCATCCCCTCTCTCTTCTCCAAAGCACCATGACAGTGTGTCAGTTAGTAGTGATCTTCCATAGAATTAAATTCTCCCTCTCTCCTCAGATTCAGCTCCAGGTCAGGCCTGGAGCACCCTATTCCTTAACTGCAGAATTTGTGCTAGGATGGATTTAATGACATATTCATAATAGATGCTTTGGGCTAAATCCTAAATGTCTTTTCGTTCATTCGCAAACTGCCAGTGAAACCAGTCATTTCCACCAAACCCAGGCTTCGATTTTCTAGACTTTAAGACACACAGAGAATGAGGTTGTAAGGTTCCTCTTCTCAAAAGTGAAGAAGATGTAGCCCAAGGGAGTGCAAAGAGCTGTCCCATGCTACACCACCACCTAGCCCAGGGCCAGGAACACGGACCTCTGCTGGCACCCCACGAAAGTCACCCCGAGCTGTGTCAGGACTGAAGTGATTTTTCCTGAAGATTTGTGTGAACTGGTGGCATCAGGGGTCAGCAGGCGAACTGAATCCAGGAAAGGGAGAAGCATGGCAAGAGGCACGGAGTCAGGAGAGGAAGAGCAAGATAAACAGAGTACGAGGGACAGAGTAACTGCGAGGTGGGAGTAGAAGTTGAACGATGGCGGAGGATGTGATAACAGATGAGGCTGCTATAAGAAGCCTCAACTATTAGTAGTGTATCAGTCTTCTGTTTTACTTAGCAGAGTGCTGGAAAGTGTGATGAATTCAGTCTTGTGTAGCTTGTGGAGGGATGATGCTGTGTACGTTTGAAATGCAGAAGGAGCCACGATCTGGAGCGTACCTCAGCCCCTGTTTTATCTTGCACACCTGACACTTGCTGCAGTAGGAAGTGGAGTGCAGTTCATTTCACAATATATGAAAAACACTCAATCATGTGCCCTGCTGTTCATACAGTTGCTAAGAGGATGAGATTGATAGTAAGTGGTCTTATGAAGCCATCAAACAGCTTCATATTCAGAGCTCAAGTTTCTGCCTTTTCAGTCTGCTCAAAAATGGCCTTTACAAGACCTTCTAATCTGCCCAATGCATCTTTTCAATCTGCCAGAAATTATTTAACCTTGCCAAGGCATGATCTTCAAAGAAAACTAAAAAGTCTCAAGCCTCTCCTTCCCCATCTCCTTTTCCTGACTCAGCAGGCCAAAAATATAATTTGCCATTGTCTCATAGACTTTTGACCTGAAACTCTTGTGGGTTATTTAATGTGATTTTAGATCAGGTTCAGTGAGGAAGAGCCCGGCAGTGCCCTGAGTACACTCTGGGGAACCAGGGCCAGCACCAGTCACGCTGCTTGGCCACCACCAACCTCAAGCTTTTCACTGGCCAAGCGACATTGCCCTGGGGTGTGAGGAGGTGTGAACAGTCACTGTCTAGCTAAGCTGGCACCAAGTCCTAAAAGCAGTGTGGTTATGCAGAAGCTCTGTGCTGCAGTCAGACAGCTTGCTTTGCTGGTGGGGAAAAACTACTAAGCTTATGCAAAGCTCTGCTTTGCAGGCAGACGTCTGCAGACACTTGCAAAGATGCTTTTCCACTATGGTTTAGCAGTAGAGAAATGAATCCACTGCAGACATAAAATTAATCTCAGGGAATGCCTGTTTAAACAGCAAGTTTTCCCTCTAAACTGTCTTTTCAGGAGAATGGCTGGGAGGTGTTTTAGTGTTAGTGCCCCTCAGATATTGGCACACACGAGGGCTCTTCAGCTGCACTTAATGCAGGCTGGGAACGCAAAACTGAAGAACTGGTGGAGATCTCTTTTTCCTCTCACATATCTTCTCTTGACATGCAAGCACAGACAAAAGTCTCTGCAGTGTTATGTCCATGCAAGAAAAAAGCCTTAGCAAAAGATGTGCTCAGAAGTCTTCAAGGCACACAGTTCAGGACAGAGTTCAGGTCTGAGGGCCCATTTTATTATGCCAGTATCATACCAGTGATAACTTCACTGGACATAATGTGCCTTTCCCAAAAATCCCCTGTGTTTGGAACATTGCATGACAGACTGCC
The DNA here is from genome assembly GCA_013397245.1 of Thryothorus ludovicianus. Taxonomy (NCBI): domain Eukaryota; kingdom Metazoa; phylum Chordata; class Aves; order Passeriformes; family Certhiidae; genus Thryothorus; species Thryothorus ludovicianus. The sequence continues at coordinate 337,235 of VZTB01003723.1, forward strand.
TATTGCCCTGAGGAAAATAAAATGTGGGTGCTATCTGTTCCCTCATCTACTTTGTTGCCTTCAAGAAAAAATGCCAAGAAGATTCATCCAGACTCTCCAGACAGCTGGAAAAGCTGCAGACACAGCTGAAGTGGACATTGATAAACATTTTCTGAGTTCTGACTGCAATTTTTTTCTGCCCAGTGTGAAATGACAGATTGCACCACCTCTCTCCTAGCCCCACATCCTCAGCATCCAATTTCTCTCTTCACATCCTTCCTCAGTCTCCTACATCTTCTTTCCAGTCTACTTTTCCCCCCATCTAGCTTAGATACCTGTATGATGACCTTTGCTGTCATTCTCTTCACTCTCTTTGTGCATTCTGCCCTTATCACTGATCTTTTTTGTCTTGCACATCTATAGTTCAAGCCATCAGTGGCAGCCATCTCTTTTCTTGACTGGTCCTTTAGGATGGACCTACAGAGCCTGGTTGGCAGTTGAGCATCTCAAAATCTTCTAGTAAGCACAATATTTAAACTTCAGTGTCTTAAATGCATTACATAGAATCACAGAATCTCAAAATCACAAAATGGGCCAGGCTGGAAGGGACCAGAGTGGGGTCACCAGGTCCAACCTCTCCGCTCCAGCAGGGCCATCCCAAAGCACAGGATTGTGTCCAGAGAGTTCTAGGATATCCACTGAGGGAGACTCCACACCCTCTCTGGGCAATCTGTTCAGTGCTCCGTCACTGCACAGGGAAGAAATTATTCCTCATGTCCAGGAACTTCCTGGGCTTCAGTCCCTGCCCGTTCCTCCTGTCCCATTGCTGGGCACACAGAGCAGAGCCTGGTCCCTGCTCTGACCCTCCCTGCAGACACTGACACACAGGGATGAGGTCCCCTCTCAGTTGTACCTTCTCAAGGCTGAATAGCCCAAGATCTTTCAGCCTTTCCTTGTAACAGAGGTGCTCCAGTCCTTTAATCACATTTTGTTGTCCTCCACTGGCCCTGCTCCAGGAGCTCCATGTCTCTCCTGTCCTGAGTAGCCCAGCCGTGGACAGAGCACTCTGAATGTGTCTCACCAGGGCTGAGTAGAGGGACAGGACCACCTCCCTTGACCTGCTGGCAATGCTCTTCCTAATGCAGCCCAGGATCCCAAGGGCCTTCTTGGCCATTAGAGCTCTGCTGGCTCAGGGGCAGCCTGTTGTCCACCAGGAACCCCAGGTCCTTCTCTGCAGAGTGACTTTCTATCAGATCAGCCCCCAGCCTGTGCTGGTGCNTAGCCCAGACGTGGACAGAGCACTCTGAATGTGTCTCACCAGGGCTGAGTAGAGGGACAGGACCACCTCCCTTGACCTGCTGGCAATGCTCTTCCTAATGCAGCCCAGGATCCCAAGGGCCTTCTTGGCCATAAGAGCTCTGCTGGCTCAGGGACAGCCTGTTGTCCACCAGGAACCCCAGGTCCTTCTCTGCAGAGTGACTTTCTATCAGATCAGCCCCCAGCCTGTGCTGGTGCCTGGATTAATCCTCCCCAAGTTCAGGATCCATTTACCTCTGTTGAAATTCAGACAGCTCTTCCCTGCCCACCTCTCCCACCCGATGAGGTCCTTCTGCAGGGCTGCGCTGCTCTCTGGGGTATTGGCCACTGCNCCCAAGGGCCTTCTTGGCCATAAGAGCTCTGCTGGCTCAGGGACAGCCTGTTGTCCACCAGGAACCCCAGGTCCTTCTCTGCAGAGTGACTTTCTATCAGATCAGCCCCCAGCCTGTGCTGGTGCCTGGATTAATCCTCCCCAAGTTCAGGATCCATTTACCTCTGTTGAAATTCAGACAGCTCTTCCCTGCCCACCTCTCCCACCCGATGAGGTCCTTCTGCAGGGCTGCGCTGCTCTCTGGGGTATTGGCCACTGCTCCCAACTTTGACTCATCAGCAAACTTCCTCAGGGAGCCTCTGCCCCTTATCCAAGTAATTTAGGACTAAGTTAAAAAATGTCAGGCCCAGTATTGAACCCTGGGGATATTGTGGATTGTCAAGAACAAACATGGGTCTCAGGATGATGAGATGTGACACCATGAAGATATAAAGGCAGCAGTATCATGGTAAGTTGTCGACTTTTGTAGCCAAGAGACACAAAGCCACAGAAATTCTTGCTGTGTTGTGAGCAGCCACAAGGAAGAAATGCTGTCCCAAAGCACTGCTCTCCAATAATCAGGATATAAGGATCTGCATTTGTTTCATGCTCTGCCACTAATTCATTTGTTGGGCTTGTAACCACATAACAATGCTGTGCTTTAGAGCAACCATCTGCAAACTGAGTACTCACTGAATCACAGGCATGTTGTGAGGCTTCATCAATCAATTGTGGTTTTAAAAGGAATCTCAACTCTTGGCCCAAAAGTTTAAATCATCATAATTTATATCCTTGTTAGAAATTTTTTATACAGGACATTTTTTTTCCTATTCTTTTCTCATAACAAATGCACACCAGGTCAGTTCTCAGTGGGTTATTCCTGATTTAAATGTGTGTAAGAGAGCTGAGAAGCAAATCTCTCATCTTCAGACAGAGGAAGGCTCTTAATAATGAAGTCAGTTACACACTCTCAAAAATGGAAGCTGCTTAAGAGCTTTGTTTGACTTCAACAGCAGGAAAATGTGCACCTCACTTTTCTCAGCATCAATCCTTTTTGAAGCATATTTTGTGTTTACAAGCTGTCTTGAGCACTGAAATTTGTTTTAGATCTGGGCAGTTATTAAAGGTTCACTTTCCTTCCCTCCTCCAGTTTCAAGCTAAGTGATAATATGAGGTGGTGGGAAATTGTCTCCATGAGCTGGTACTGCCTTTGCCCTGACTGAGTTTCTCAGGAAAGGATTCCACTGCAGTAAATATCCTGCCTGATCTCTACCAGTAACACTATAATCTTCCTTTCAAAGGAACAGTTTAGCTTTGCGTGTATATACAAGTTGGAATTTATTTTGGAAAATATCCGTAAGAGATCCTGGCACAGCTAAAAGTGATTGAATTAACTGAGGTTTAAGCTGCTGCTATGGTTTTACTTCCATTTTAACACAGCCAGATACAGTAATAACAATGTTTAGCATCAGCTATTTAATTGCTACTCAGTCCAACCACTGTCTGAATTTGTAGATATTAAGCTGATACTTCCAGCATGTCTGTGGAGATGAGGGAATAAACTTTTCTTCCACTTGCTCTACAACAGATTGGCTTGGTTGGCCTTAAGGTAGAGTTCAGAGTAGCACCCACAATTGGAGTATTCAGGGATTATGTTGGAATATTCAGGCCATGGAGCAATGAGGCAGCTTGGCAAGAGCTGCAAGGGGAGGCAGCAGGGACACCCCACCAGGTTCCATTGAAGTTTTTGTCAGATCTAGGCTAAGGCTGCAGCTGGGGACACCACCTTCCACAGGCTTTTCTCTGCAGCTTGGTGAAACTCTCAGCTCCCTACATGAAAAATGGTAGATGCAGGAGGAAAACGTTGGTTGGGAAAAGTGTTTCCATTACTTGTAGGCAGTCAGGTCATAAACAATGGGACCAGAAAAAATAGAGGCCAGAAAAAATACATTAGAACAAAATGCACAAAATATATGGAGGTAACTAAAGGATAAGTATATTCATGTGTCCTCAAATAGGAAAAAAAAATTGAAGGAGGTGTGGAAGACCCCACTCAATCTCTTCCAAAGAAAATGGATGAGTATACATCAACCATTTATTCCAAGGAGACCAAAGCTGGAACCTGCTGCTCAAGCAATCAAAAGAGCAATGTAAGATAAACCAGAACATTTCATTCACATTTCATTCAGCATTATTCTAATTATTCTAAGTAATTTTTTCTGGACAGAAAAAGACAATTCCACAGCAAACATACATGTCAGCTCCTATTTTGCCTTTACTGTGGCTTTCCATTAGTAACAGTTGCAGCTTATTGCACTAGCCTGTAAGCCCCTTCAGCAATTGCTTCTTTCTTCAGTGATGATTTTAATGAAATGCACATTTTCCACCAATTCATTCAGAAATTGTTGCACCAAAATACAGTACCCATTGCTGCAGGAAGGTGTCTCTCCCAGAGCTCTGCATCTTTGCAGCTCAGTCACCTCTGGTGACAATGGTGAGGGCTGTATCTTTTCAGGGACCTTCCTTTGTACCTTGCCAGGGTTTTCCTCAAGGACTTAATCAGGGACAGGTTTGGTATGGGAATTATTCATTTAAAATATGCATTAAATATCACATTGAGGCATCAGCTGCAGTAAATGCAAAAGTGACAGTCACACTGTGAGCATTTGGTAATCTACAAATAGACCTGGAAGTCACAGTGGCTCAGGAAACTTAGACAGAGTCGATTCAGTAACAAATGCATCCATATCCAACACCTTTGCTGCATTAATTTCTCCAAGCAGCTCATTCTACAGTGTGCCTACAAGACGTGCATACATTACAGTCAGTGACTGATGCTGTCCCCGTGGCTGCTCATGTTTAATGAAAGCTTTGTGCCTATATATAAATTCTGTGCTTGAGTGAAATATCTTCCAAATCCCTCACAGCAGTTCTGGAAGAGACCTTTGGCTTGTACACTGAGAAGTGAACTCACCCTTTCTGCCACGCACAGGCTCTGCAGAATAAAAATGATACATGAGGATAAAAATAGAACAGAGGAGACTATTTAGGTTGGACCAGATGCTCACATTCCTGCCACCTAGGTGGATTTAATATTAGTGAATTCCCTGTGAAAAGAAACAAGTGTGGGAAATATACGAAGCGTAGGTCTGATCCTGTTCTTTTTTTTTCTCCCACGTGTGAAGTTGCTCCACACAAGCACCCTTTCCCTAAGTCAATGAGACTCTTCGTGCATGTTTTCTGTCACTGCTGATTACTTTCAAGAGGACTGTCATGTTGCAGGCACGGGGGGGATGGAGGCAAGAATTAAAGCACCAGTCCCCTGCTCCACCTGCTTCTGCACAAACACTGCCTGACGAAAGGAACGCTGTTGAATCATGTGAGCCCTGCCCGAGCGTATCCAACAGAGGTTGCACTCCTTTGAACATCAATGGGAAGAAGGTACAAAGAATAAAACGAGAGCTGCACAGGGAAGGTTCCCTCCTCCATCATTTTCCCGAGCTACTGCTCTAAGGACACAGGTGCATTCACCCAGTAACCCGAGCTCAGCTTCCTCTTGCACTCAGTCGACTGAGTCCATGGTCCACAAACACTTCAGTGACTGTGCAAATGCACACAGCTGGCGGAAGCAGAGGACATGAAGAGAGCCTGTGAAACTAAAGGAAAATCTGACTCCTTACAATGCAGTCACTAATACTTGTCATCACAATCTTTGTATTCCTGATAACAGCCTGATCCAAAGGCCACCAGAACTGACAGACATGGCTACGACAGGCTTTGAGTCAGGCATTGCATCTTTAGCTGAGCCACTTCCCAGTTCTTAAAATTGCAATGTTTACTTCACTGCTGCAGCTGCATTGTAAAGGACAGACTTCATTCATGGCCAGATCATTTAATGAATGAATTTTGTAGATTCCATTTTTATGGAGGACCTCTGGGGATTCTTAATGACTGAAATTGCAGTGTCTTTCTTATGCATTACCAGTCCCACTCGGTCTTAGAATTGCTACAGATTTGTAGCCCTCCTCTCATGTGAACAGCATGGCAACAGCTACGCCTTGTGTGTGACCACCTTCCATGAATTGTCACTTAAAGAACATCCACAGCAAAATTCAACACAGTAACTCTTTTATAGTAGTAATTCAAAGAAATCCCCTAAAGGGCCAGAGACATTAATAGGGCAAAGTGAGCCCGGGCTACACCTCTGCCTTGCCCCCCTGTACACATGGACCCTCTTCCTCTTACACAATAGAGATGGCAAAGCCACATGGAAATGTCATTTTATGGCCCTGCACCAGGAAGAGTGGCTAAAAATAGGGCTACCTTCTTGAACTTCAAAATCTTTACTAAGCCCTGATGGCATGGAGAAATTGCAGTGTGTTCTGTTCCAGGCCAGGACCTAAGGACCACTGAAGGAAGCTTGGTCAAAACAGATAAAAAGCTCTACTTTTTCTGCTCTGAATAACAGATCCGTTGATCCATTCAACTTCGTGAAGAGTGAGAATTTTTCATAGAATTGTAGAATCATAGAATGGTTTGGGTTGGAAGGAGACCTTGAAGATCATCTCATTCCAACCCTCTTGATGTGGGCAGGGACATCCTCAACAAGACCAGGTTGCTCAGAATCCCATCGAACCTGCCCTTAGCTTGAATTTTTGCTAAGGAGGCAAAAAATTTCAACTGGGTTCAGGAAGAGGGAGGACAAGTGCTTGGGAGAAAGTTCTGTTGTGAGTCACTGGATAGAACAACTAACTGAGAACTCAGAAAATCCACTGACTTAAGATAGTCTGAGGCTGTGAGAGTATTTAAGGAGATGAAAATGAACTGCACATAGTTGTGCCTGTACAGCTGCTGTGGATGAGGGGTTTCTGGGCACAATGAACCTTGGCCTGAATCAGAACTGTTGTTCTGGTCATCTTCATACCACCATTTTCAGAAAAAGAAAATGGTTTCTTAATTACCTATGCTTAAAAATAAATAAGTTAGGTTGTCTTTCTAGTACTGATCATATTTTTCAGTTATTTTTCTTGTTTTGGGAGCTTTTGTCATTTTCTGGTTTGTTGTGACTCCTGTGGCTGATCTGGGGGATGGCTCATGGATTGGCAGCTCTCAGCCCCCTCTTGCACAGAGAGAGAGACATTAGATTTCTCTCAAGGAGAACCTCTGTCAGGCCCAAAGGATGGACTGGAGAACAACTCACAATCCAGGTGCCTTGCTGCTGGCTCTTGCCTCTGTTGCAGAGTGAACTCCAGGTAAAACAGGAGAGTTGCTGTGATACAACAGCACCCACATGCTCCTACCCAAAGCATGGGAAATTTCAAATTCCTCTTGGCTTTTTGTGGAGACAGTAGGTACAACTTCGGGTTAGCAGAGCTGTCAGCAGTCAGGGCACCCAGTGCACATCTCAGAGCTGTCTCCCAGCCTGTGCTCTCTCTCACAAGTTAGACTTAACCCAAGAGAAGCTAAGTTATGTGCTGTTTTTTGAGTTAGCTTTCCTTTTGGTGACTGAATATGGTTTTCTCCTTTGGTAGCTCCATCTATAGCAGAATAAAAGACATTTTTTCATTACTTTTTTTTTTTTTTTTTTAAATCTTATGCAGAAAACTATTGTCCAGGAATTTTTAGTCACTTCTGTCTATATTAAAGAAAAGTTTTTCACTTACCACTTACCCCTCCAATCCTTTCCTGCCAGAGATGTTTTCTAGATTCTTCATCTTTACAGTTTCCTTTTTTTCAATCATGCTGTACACCCCAGGTTCAAATCCTGCACTCAGTCTGAAAATGTTCCTGGGAGTGTCTCTGCCTCTCACTTGGCTGAAGCCTGCCACTTCAGCAGAGCCTGTAAGCTGAGCCATAGACCATCCTGCCCAGCACCAATCCTTCTCCCTTGGAGTTTGCCTGACAGCTCTGTTGTAGATGGAAGGATTGAAGGACACTCCCCTTTGCAAGTTATTTTCTCTGTGGCTCAAATATGTATATGGTGTTGTGTCTGGATGAGCAAAGACTGATCCTCAGAGTGATGGGCACTTCCTTGCCAACAGAGTCAGCAATTTCAGATTCTTATGGTAGTAAATAGGTGTTTAAATAAATTACTGTTACTTTTCTCTAAGCAATGTTGAAATGTTTGTGAGTACACAGAACAGCATGTATTTTCTGTTCCAAAACCACAGTAAAATGCCAATATTCAGATATTCCTCCAGAAAGCACCACACTAATCAGCATCTTGTCACTGTTGCCTGACCAAAGGAAGACTCTGAGCTCATGCCTGTACCCCACAATGTCACATGGCTCTGTACCCCAAGTCCCACCGAGCCTGCATCCCTTCCCAGCTGCCCACAGGCCCCACTTTGGCCTCAGGTTAACCATCACTTTCAGCTAAAGGTTAATTACTCCAGGGGACATTTGCATCCAAGCTGTTGCCCGCAGGTTGCAGTCCCTGCCTGAGTCCTATTTTTAGACCATCTCCTTCCTTGCTATTGATCCCAGTCACCCTCTGTTAATTAGATACACACAACACACACAGCATTTGCAACTCATTTATCAATTCTGTTCAGCACCTCCCTCCCCTGAGATGTAATTTGGAGCCCTCCTTGAATCATGCTATTGATCTTTCCCAGCAACTTTGCTATAGGATTCTCTGTGTTGCAAACTATTTATAGATTCCTCTTTTCCTGCTCTCCCTTGAGGAATCAGAAATGGGCAAAGGTAATCAGACTTCTATATTTAAGGAGTTGATCGAAACCAGATATTTCCTCTTTTCTGCACCTTTCCCCTCCATCCCTCTGTTGCTGATCTATACACACTTCTTTTGGCAGGAGAGACCTTGCTCCTTGTCATGCTGTAACAACTCTGGTAACTCTCAGGTGATGTGATTCAGAATTTGCCCTGGGTGAACTCTTGTTTGCTGAATTGATGAAGCAAATTCTTCCTCCTCCCTGCATCCAGGAGTTTCACAAAGGGCCCTGTGACGAGTTTCATCCACTCAGCTTGGGGAGCACCTTTCAGAGGGCTTCAGTCTTGGAGACTGGCTTGTGATCTGATCCACCTACAAGGCACTGGGTTCCCTTTGCCCCCTCATATCTCAGGAAGGGTATCCAAAGGCTTTAGACAATGTATAGCCAGGAGTGAGGCAGATAGCTGCTTTTACGGATGGAGAGTTACAGTAACGAGCCCTGGATCCTAGGATTCGAGAAAGACCTAAACCAAGAGAATGTAACCTGAGGCTCAGAGAAATCAGGACCTTCAGAGTAAGGCTGAAAATCCCAGCTCTAATGCAGGAGGAGGCCTGCAATTATGGGCAAGGCAGCACCAGGAGGGACAGCCTTGTCTCAGGGAGAACATAAAAGCAGCCTCAGGCTCCTGCGGTAACACCTGCTGCTGGAAACTTGATGATGAATGAGAGGCAGAATGTGGCTGGAGGATGTGAAGATTGCAGCCTCCACAGGGTGATGGCTCCAGAGCCATAGGGCTGAGGATGGATCCTGTGGAGCCAGGCTAGCTGCTCTGAACCATTGGGAACATTTTGCTGCGTGTGTGTAGGTTGTATGTAATGAGCATAGAATCACGTAATGGTTTCAGTTGGAAGGAACGTTAAAGATCATCCAGTTCCACCCTGAGACATGGGTCTGAATGCATGCCTTGCTTGGGGGGATATGCTGAGGCTGGGAAAGGGGCTTTGCTGTGTGGAGGGCTGTGGCGTGGGCAGGAAATGTGTGATGCTGTGCCGCATTGGGCTGGGGACTCGAGTGAGTTTTGATGTGTGGGGCTGTGGTATGTGTGACTGTGGTGTGTCGAGGTCAGGGTGTGCGTGGGGTGCCTGAATGGAACTGCGATGTGTGGATCTCCGTGTGCATGGAGTGTCAGCACAAGACGTGCAGGTGTGGTGAGTGACTGTGGTGTGTGTGACTGTGGTGTGTGTGATGCTTGTGGTGTGTAGGGCTGCGCAGGTGTGTGCACGGGAGCCATGGTGTGTGACGCTCAGGGTGTGCAGAGCTGTGTGTGTGCGCGTTCGGTGCTGTGCAACGCGGGGTGTGCAGGGCTCTGCCTGTGTGTCGGCGGCGTGCGGGGCTGTACGTGGCGGTCTGTGGAGGGGC
>VZTB01003723.1:348421-434788 GCA_013397245.1 Thryothorus ludovicianus
TGCCCCGGAGCGGCGGCAGCGGCGGCGGCCGCCGCCGGCCCCCCCGGCAGCTGCTCCCCTGCTGTAGCTGCTGCGGCCTGTCGGAACCCCGGGCGGCCAGGGGGGGACATGGTCCCCTCACTCGCCCCTTGCTGGCGGCCATGAAGAGGCAGAACGTGCGGACCCTGTCCCTCATCATCTGCACGTTCACCTACCTGCTGGTCGGGGCTGCCGTCTTTGATGCCCTGGAGTCCGACAACGAGATGCGGGAGGAGGAGAAACTCAAAGCCGAGGAGATCCGGCTCAAAGGAAAGTACAACATCACCAGCGAGGACTACCGGCAGCTGGAGTTGGTGATCATGCAGTCCGAGCCGCACCGCGCCGGAGTCCAGTGGAAATTCGCTGGCTCCTTCTACTTTGCCATCACGGTCATCACTACTATCGGTGAGTGACTGCCCTCGGGGAGGCCCTGTGGGGCCAGAGCCGGAACTGGGGCAAAAACCTCTCGGGCTGGAGAAAAGGGAGAGGGACAGGGAGGCTGTGGCATGCAAAGGTGTCTGTGCTGGATGAGTCTTTTTGCTTCCCTCCAATGTTATGTAATTTAATGCTCTTCTTGGGCACTTGTTGGACTTGACGAAGTCCTGCACCTCTGCTCCTGGAGCTGGTTCCTCTGTCTCTCGTGTGGGATTGGTGAAGAGTGGGGCTGGTCTGGCTAGAGGCATTGGCACTGGCCAGGTAGCTACCATAGTACTGTGGCTTGGATGGAGACGAATAGGGGGAAGGGGGAAGGGGAAGAGGCAGAAAGACACTCCTGAGGTTCGCTTCAGGAAGACGGTCCTGTTGTCACACTCCTTCCACCTTAAGAGACATGGGGAAAACTTAAGCAAAAAGCAGCTGGAGGAGAATGAAAACGAGGGCATGGGAACTGGATCAGCTGGGAAAGCCCTTAATGTAGCCAGGCATGGATAGACCGGCTTTTGCAAACTTTGTTTTGGTGCTGGCAAGGGCAGTGGTGGCGGTTCCCACAGCTGTGGTCAAACCCTGGGCACTGACAATGTGGTCCTGGACTTTTTATTGCAACTGGAGTGTCTGATGTGACAACAGGTAACAGTCTGCATTTCCCCTTTGTGGGCACATGGTCTGACAGGCAAAATGATGCCTTCTGTCACATCCGTGCTGCCCAGCTTCTCAGATGTGCCGCTTCCCAGGACAGTCAAGGGACAGTCAGTGGACACGGCCACAGGCTGTCATTTTGTACTTCCCTGCTTCCTGCAGCTAAAGCCGAGCATTTGTCACAAAGTTTGCTTCTCTGCCATAAAAATAGATCCCAGGATAATTAAAGGCTGCAGAGTGCTCACAGAACTGTGCTACAACTCTGGCTTTGGCTGGATGAGCAGGTTTGCTCCTGTTGGTTTTGTGTTCTTTAAGGTGGGGTTACTAAGGCAATTGATAACGTTTTTTTCCGAGAACTTCTAATATCTGAGGAGGTCTAAAAAGACCCCTCTAACTCGGTGGCTGTTTGATAGTGTGTTATGCGTAACAGGACATTAAAGTAGCTCTCTTATTAATACAGAAGGACTTGGTCTTTTTGCCATGTAGGGACTGTTACAAGAAATTGTCACACTGCCACTGGAAGATACTGAGTTTTCAGCAGAACATGCTATCCACTGCCTCTTGAAAAGTGTTTGCTTCGGTTTGTATTTGACTGTATTCTACCTGGGGCACTAAAAAGTTTCCTTTGAAAGACCATCTGACAGTATAAAGCCTCATTGCCCTTACAAAGATAAGATTTTGAAGGATTAATTTCCTTCACCTTTCTGCTATTATATATATTAATACAAATGCATATATTAATAACTTTGGCTGATGATTTGTATTTCCCGCTGTTCATTACGATGTCAGAACTCTCTTTTCTCTTTTGACCACTGAGTCTCTCTTCCTCAGCCTGTCTCTTGCCACTTGTTTGTGCTAAGTGAATACTGCTCTGTTGTGCTCCTCTGTGTTACAACAAGCCTTCCACACGCATGCCTGTGTACTCATGGTGCCCTGTACTCCTGCCTAGGAGCTGCCTGAAATACTTGCTGCATTCTTAAGCTCTGTTGGTGACAGGTAGAAAGGGCTGTTTGTACAGCAGTTTGTTGTTTTGATGGTATTTTATCCATAAATAAGTGCAACTTGCATGGGAGGTTGTAGCATTTTCTCCTTCAAAGGGCTGAGGTTTGTTTAGGAAGCTCAGAGTACCTCAGCATGCAGAAGATAGAATGCATGTCTGTAGGCAGAGGTGTTTTGGGATGTATGAATTGTTTAAATTTAAAAATATGTGTAGCAACAGGGAACCACTGGGAGGAAGAGTGATAATAAAGAATGGTGCAGAAAGTTACAGACATACTGTAACAATTGTTCATTTGAGAAGCTGTGCTCTGGGAGGATATCTGATCCATCTTTCAAAAGTTTATTAATAGTTCGTCTTTGCATCTTGCCAAATGCACTTCTATTTTTTGTACCATCTCTTCAGTACTAAAGTGGCTTCATGATGTTATCTGATCTACTGCTAGTCTGTAAAAGTAAGCATGGAAGATTTTTCTTCAATGTCTTATTTATCCAATTTGTCTCATGGATGGGAAAAAATACTTTATTTATTTAAGTTCTTAGAAAATTAGGAGTTCTTATCTATGTTTCTTGTACAAGGAAGTGATATGAAATGTTCATAATAATCTTTTGTGCTGGTTATTTTTTTTACAAATCTGTGTGTATTCTCTCATGTACACCTTTCTCCCTCTAAAACCTTCTGAACAGTCTTCCAGAAGCACATACAGTGGGGTGTGCCTTGGTGAACCTGCTGCTGTACTCAGTAGGTACTCCTGCAAAAGTGTGTCTTAAATATCATTGCAGGTTGACCTTTGAAAGAGAACGAACAAAGATCTTGCCTAAACTGGAAGGGTACCTCTATCTCCACAAAACTTCCCTTCAGACAAAACAGTGATAGGAATCAGCGGACCACAAAGTCGAGCAATATGCATATGGTTGCAGACTAATTTATGTCTGATTTAATCGTACTCCGTGATATTGCCATGCTAACAACATGTCTGGAACAATTACCTCTTTGCTATGCTGACTTCAACTACTGTGGCTTTAATTTAATCAAAGGCGTTTATGGTTGGCCATGGCCCATCAGTAGCTGGGAAGAGGCTGTTTCTTCTCTTCCAGTGCCTGGGGACAGGTCCAACAGTGTCTTCAGAGCATGGAACAGGTGCCCCATTGCCCCTGAGATGTGGGGCTGAAGGGGCAGCTCTGGCAGCTCTGATGCTAAAGGGACAGCAACTCCGGCAATGCCTCCGGTCTGCCGTGTTGAAGAGACACTTCTGACAGGCACCTCGGTCTGTGGTGCTGAAAGGGCAACCACGGCAGTGTCCATGGTACTCAAGGTCTAAGTCCGGCAGCGTCCCCAGTCTCTGGTACTGAAGGGACAGCTCCGGCAGTGTCCTCGGTCTCTGGTAGTGCAGGGACAGCTCCGGCAGTGTCCCCGGTCCGTGGTGCTCCAGGGACAGCTCCGGCAGAGCCCTCGGGCTCTGGTGCTTACGGTTCTTCTCCCGTCTGTCGCAGCAGCTCTGGACTCCCCTCCTCGGGCGAGCTCTGCAGCTTGTTGCTTCCCGTGGAAACACATAATTAGAGACCTGTTTGAAAGGGACCATGAAAACCTGAAACTCTCCTGTGTGAGGGGAAGCGCTGAGATTTGGTCAAGACTCTCATTTCCTCTAATCTATGATATTTGACTTTTATTGGCGAGTGGTTGGGGGTTGTTGCTCAGTTGTCGAACTGAGTACTAAACAAAAATGTGAGGGCTAATCAGGTAAATGGAAACAGGTTTGGGTTTTTTTTAACCTGGGCAAAACATATTTTTCTACTCCCTAGGTGTAATGTTCTTATTCTTTCTTTCTATCCTTTTCTGTTATTTTCTTTTTTTTTTAACTGACACAACAATGGAAAGGTTGACAACAGCAGGTGCTACTACACTCGATGAGTCTGGTCTTAAAATCAATTAGCAGAAAATCCTCTCCCCCTCCCCTTCTTCCCCCCTACCCTTCCAGCTTCTACAAAGTTTTGGTTATGTTTGAATCATATGAAAGTTTTTAGGTGATCAAAAAGAGCTAATAAGCTTTTCTTGGCTCTCACCAGGTGCTGCGTTCATTTCAGGATTGTTCTTGTTTCAGAGTGAGCAAGTATGAATTCCTATCTATTTTGGCATACACAGTCAAAATGATGAAAAAGAGTGGTTTGATGAAGTTCTTCATCCAGATATTTGTCTTTTTTTGCAAAACACTGTAGAATATGCCACAGAGTTCATCTAAAGGCTTGATACTCTGAATGAAAACACCACCTTCCAAAAATAAAAGGTTACTTCTAGGATTCTTGGCAAGTTTTAATGCCCTTTTCTCTAGGTCTATAAGAGTCATTAAACTGCTTCTGTGTAAGCAGGTGTCAACACTGTCAAAATGTGTTATATGTATGGATATCGGTTTATCATTTAGGCCTTAAAGGGTGATAGTCATACTTGATTTAACACCACCAAACTCTAGTAAACACTGAATATTTCTGGAGGCTTGTGCAGAATATAAAGAACTGAAAGCTGTTTGTGTCACCCTAAAATGAACTGAAACAACAAACAGATTGAAAATTGTTATTTATTTATTTTTTCCTGAGAAGTGACTGTAAGGGGAGCAAAATTAAGGCATTTTGTGCTGTGAATTGTGAGTCTCTTTTTCTAGCTTTTAGGCCTTGTTTTCAGTTTTGAACTTACTATAAGCAGTGAGTGAACTATTTAGATAAAATACTTTTTAAAAGAATGTCATGCAATACCTGTAATGATGAATGGAACATCCACCTATTGACAGCTGGGTGGCTGCTGAGTAGCCAAACACTCAGGAACTGTCTGCATCCAGATGAGGACATTTCATACTTCTGGCAGATGGTGTCCTGACAGGGAGTTTGAACCTGCATTAATGAACTTAGCAAACACATGCTTAAATCCATTTTGGGATAGTGGTTGAATCTCTGTGTTCTTTCTCTGCATCGTTTTACCCTTCTGTAAAATGGGTGTAAAAACACCAACTTGATAGTACGGTGATGTCCCTAATTTGGGTTAGAAAAAGATCGAAGTGTTCTCACAAGTGAATTATTTTGTCTGTTGTTCCTCCTTTAAGACCAGCTTCCAGTGTTTTGAGTCTATACTTGGTTTTTGATGGATGGTAATATTTAGAGCCAGTTCATTGAAAAGGTTTGAGTAGGGAATCATAGCAGATGGACAACCTGCAATGGAAAGAACGAAAACAAAGGAAGAAAACAAGACATGTAAGGGAAGAGATTAAGGATAAAGACACAAATGTTTTGGTCAATTAACTGCAGCATTCGTGACTTGCCAGGACCATGAAAGTCATATCTAGTTAAAAAACCAAACAAGCACAGAGTAGATTAAACCATTAAATTATTAATAAATTCAGGTGGAAGCAGAGAGGAAGATTTTCTGAGAGAGAAATGAGAGTGAGATTTGTTGAGTGGGATAAATGCTTGCAGATACAATCTCTTCCAGTACCAAATCTCTTCATTCATGCCATCTGAAGCTTTAGTGGAGAATACAGGATAATGAGAAGCTGAATATCTGCTGGTAGTATCTCCCAAGCAAGAAGGAGGTCTGCCACAGTGAGCCTTGTGAAGATGGACTGTGTGTAGGATTCTTTTCCCGTTCAAAACTAGAATAGTCTGCAAGATTGTTTCACACTATGTTCTTTTTCTGATGAAAATTAAAGAAAAAAAAAAAAATCCAGAATAAATATCCAGAATAGTGTTCTGCCAACAGAGGAGGTTTTGAGTCTGCTTTGCTCATGTTAGTGGAAAAAATTCTTGAGTTCTTGAAAACTGATTTTGCAATGCGACCTCAGGTTCCTGCCAAAGGCATATTAGCAAAGCTTTTTAAAATCACTGATAAACAAATAAAAACTACAGCTCAGAATGATGCTGAGCTGCAACTGCCCACAGCATGGCTAACTGGCAGTGCAAATGTAATAAATAGTAAGAGTTGGAAAACAGTTTTAGGGAAATATTGAGAAATCTCTGGCCACTGAGCTAGGTGGAAGTATCTGCAGATTTCCTTACTGTAACAACACTGAAGAAATTAGTGTCTTGTAGTTTTTTAGAATTTGATGCTCTTTCACTTCCTCCTAACTATTCATAACTTCTTTCTTTACCTGAAGCAAGGGAGATTTAGATTAACCATGAAGAAAACTTATCCCTGCCATCAGAATGGTTGTGTGCAGGTAGAGACTGCCAAAGGAGACTGCTTTAAAAGGAGATAAGACAAAAATTTCCCAGGAATGAGTAAGTTGCAGCTTCTTTTGCCTTTGGGAAGGAAGATGGACTGGCTGACCTCTTGAAGTCTTTATCAGCTGTATGTTTTATGATTTACTGAATCTTCCTTTTTTCCCCTGCTTCTTGAGACCTAGTAGTACTTGGGTTAACTTGTTTTTCTTAAGAAAAAAAAACAACAAACCAAAAATATTTGAAATTCTATTTTCTCCACTTTATGATCTTTGCTTATTGATTATTTTTCTAGCCAGTAAACCTGTTTATGTACCCTTGCAAGTGCAGGAATAGAAATATCTGTGTTTACCCACAGTCAAGATTAGAAGCTAAAGGTGTTGGTGTTTTGGGAAAGACATTAGCTGAAGGAGGGGATGATCCTGCTGATAAGAGGATGGCAAGCAAAAGTTCACAGGGCAGAACTGGGGGCAAAAGAAGGTGTTTTTGACTAAGAATAAGGAAAGAAATTTAGCTGTTGGCAATGGGCTCATGCCTGCTTCAAATAAAAATAATAAAATCCTTTTGCTTTTTCTTGGGACAGCTTCACAGCTATGAGGCTTGACCAAAGGAAAACTGATTAATGGAGAGGTTCCCTGTTGGACACCATGAGTTTTGGGACAGATGCTGCTGGTCTGGCATGAAGGACAGATGAGAATGCTGTTGTGTTTCCTCGAATGCCATCTGAGCTGAGGTGCTCAATTCCTTCAGTGTCAAAGCATATTTGCCCATAAATGCTGAAATCCTTTCTCATGGCTTTGAGCTGGAGTTGCACAGCCCTTTATATTCAGAATGCTGTACTGACATTAGGTGATTCATCTTCACAACACTTCTGTGTAAAAATTATTCTTAATTTAGAGACAAGAAGAGAAAAAGACTTTCTGAAGATTCAGGTTGGGAGCCATTTCTAATTGCCAAACTGCTCACTTCTTTCTCTTTTGGATGACAGGACATGAGTTTAGAGCCAGATTGAACAGTGGAGCTGAACCAAAGGCAGACATCCATAAGGAGTTCAAGGTGATACTGGCAAACTCCTGCAGCCTAGGTCTTCTGCCATGCAGTATAGCAGAACCTGGAGGTTTATTTCAGGAAGGTTCATACTCTATTCTGGCTAATTAGCTCTGTTATTGCTGTATGTCTTCTGTCAAAGGCCCTTTAGGATATCAGGTGTCCACTGGCTGTGGATTTTACTGAAGATCCTTGGCTGGATATAGTTGGAGGCCACATGAAATATCCCCTTCCCCTCTAACAGATGCTAGCAAGGACATTTACTGGTGATGCAGAATTAATGAGTCCTTGATGCCTGTAAGTTGAACTAAGAGGTTGCTGTGGACTTGCAACAGATATTTGCTGTGTGTAGCAGGCCTATTCTCCTCTTTTTGCATAGTTTTGAATGAAGCCATGGACTCCTTCAGAAATTTCACCCATGGACATGGCTGCAATGCAAATTACTTGTAATTTGTTACTCTCTCAGGATTACAGTCTGTGGAATCTACTGATTTTAGGTAGATTACCACGTTACCTACACCTCCCAGGTGTCTGTGACTTTTTTAGCTACAAATAAAATTGATATTGCTGGTGTTGTAGCTACAACACTTTGACTAAAGTGAGAGTGTCCATCCTCTATAAAGAATATTTGGCAAAAAAAACCCCAAAAACCCAAAAACCCCAAACCTAGAAATAAAGGCCTGATCCAAAATTTATTATAAGTAACAGAGAAAATATTTTGAGTCACAGTTGTTTTGGATCAGGGCATTATTTGACAAGATTCTTCAAGGAGCTATATTCTATAGCAAACCAACTAATGGAAAATATCTTTAATAGAAATTTTCAGATTTATTTTTTTTATTAATGAAGTTGACTTTGACATTTCACTGATTTGTATCTTTTTAATTGAAAGTGAAAGGCTAAATTACATGCCTAATACATACCTCTGACTTGAGCAAAGAGAAGTCTTAACGAAGAATGTTGATGTTTTTGTTCTATTTTTGGGTTCTTTTGGTCATGTGTGTTTCTTTTCTTGTTGTTTATGTGTTTTCTTTACTTTCATGACTCCCAGACAGTTAACAACTTCTTCTGATCTATCATCTTCTATTACTGAGACACTTTTTTTTTTCTTAAGTGTACCATGCACTTATTTTCTGTTTCAGGGGAAGAATCCCTTCAGTTTCTTTGCCGTTTTTTTTCTTTTTAAGGAGTTCAATGACTTTCTTTTATTAATACCTGGCCAATTGCCACAAGAGGCTTAGGCAGTTATCTGTTGGTTAAAGGGTTCAATATCCTCTTTAACTGCTTCCATTATGGAGGTGATTAGGGCACGCTGGTGAAAGGAATCTCTCTATTAAGGGCTCATGTATTTGTTACTTATTAGGATGATTAGGAGGGAGCAGACTGCTTTGTCCTTTCAATTCCCTGCACCAGAAGGAAAAAAGAGCTTCAGAGAAAAGCAGGCAAGTAGTGGGGTTAAAATGTGTCTGATGGGAAGCTGATTGTCTCCTTGCTTTCCCATCAGAGAAGAAGACCTTCCTTCTCCGGCAGAAAAACTTCACAGAGAGCTTGGGGGCACAGATTGATGAATAAAACGTGCTGCACCTCTCTAATTGTGTAGTGCAGGAGATTAACTCTGAGAAAATGCTTATAGCCTCCCAAATTAGGGATATTCTTGACATATTGAAGGGAAGATTGAAATAAAAGATCCACTCCCAAGGCAATTGGCAATGTCAGCAATTTCAGATGCGTGCTACCATTAAATCATTACAGGGGTGTTTTGGGTGGAAAGAGAATATTTCATTTCTTCCACCTTCTTTTCTTTTGATGTCCTCTGGAGAGGATGTCCTCCTTCTGTGTTTAAACCAAAACAGGCTATGGGAACTGTGTCAGAAATTAAATGTTGTAACAAACCTAAAGCACTCAAGTTTTGATTTGTCACTCTGCTGCTTTTCATACCCATATGGAACTTCTCAGGACCAGAATCAGTAGGAAAAGGTGTCAAATATTCCTGTTTCAAAGGTATATATCTCCATTACTTGAACAAATGAACAGTTGCTGTTAGTTGTTAGTAGTTTGAAGTGTTATGGTGAAACAAGGCTGACTTCACTCAGTGCAAACAGTGTTTGCAGCAGTAATAATTTCTAAAAATCTGCAGTTTGGTGCCTAATTTAACTTTGCTCTGGGTACCTATAAAATACTGTCCTGCAATAGAATGAACTCCAGCACCAGGAAGGGCATGGAGCCCTGACCACGAGGCTCTGCATGCAGGCTGTGTCATGTAAGATGCTGCATCAAGAATATTTTAAAACAGTTCATGATATAAAGATGATTGAACTCTCCATTGCAATCTTGCATCAGAAAAACACCTCATACTTACAGAGGTGACTTGAGGTCTCAGTGCTTGCTCACATTTTTTCTGGCCTTTGGGGACTTCTTGGGCTTCCAGAGTAAACCATGAATTTTAGAAGAGCTCCTTACAGGATAAAACATATTATATTTTCTGTTGAGGACTAGAAACAGTAGAAGGATGCTCTTTCAGCATTATTCAGGATCATCGCATGTACTAGGCTTTCAAAAACCTGAATTTCCCCAGACTGACAAAGAGGAAAAAACCCTGTATTTTAGGATGTGGTAGTCTGGAGACCAAGATTTGGGGAGTGAAAGTCTCTTCTAACATTTAAAGTTATCTACCCACCATCACTTTGACATGTCCTCTATAAAAGTTCCTGATCTACTGTTTGTTTGTTTCTGGACACCAAATATTTTTTTATATTTTTTTTTAATTTTTTTTTTTTGTGTAGGCTTCTCCCCTCGTATTTTTTTTCAGTATTACTTAGGTATGTTAAAAATGACATAGGGCTGGTTCTAGGCAACAGATAGTTAAAACACAAGCACTGGATCTGAGCCATTGGAAGCACCTGGAAATCTCAATGATTCAACCTGAACTCTTCAGTTGACCTTTCACCTGATATATTGAGAATTCAGTGATCTTCCCAACCTCTCTACTTTGCAGTTTCTCCCCTCTTTTGCTCTTCCTGTGGGAATGAAGATCCCAAGAAGAGGGAGGAGGTGGTTGCTGTTCAGTCTATGCTGATGCCCTTTTTCATTAATTTCTGGTATTTTTCTCTGACAAACAAATAAATGATCATCTGTCTTTTGGCAACAAAGTCTTAAGCTCTTAAAACGAATTCTGCCTAGTAGTAAAAGGCCTGTTATTTAAAGGGCACTTTTCAAAACAATTAGTACTTTAGTAGCAATGTGTTTGCCTTAATGAGTGCACTCTGGCAGTCGGAGGAAAGAGCATAAGCTGATACCTAGAGATGTGGGCTAACACAGGCAAATTAGCAGTGCTACAAGTCAGTTACTGAATGTACTGCACATCCAGGAGGTTTATTTTGAGCGAAAAGCACTAGGTATGATTCAGAATGGCTTAATTTTTGTTTTCTCCCCAGATATCCACCTCCTTTTATATCTTCATCCAGAAGGCCTTGTACCACTCCTGTGCTTGTGATAGTTTATGCTGTATGGGATGCATTCAGGTCTGGTTTGACTTGCTAGACTGGCACCAGAGACAATTTTTCATAAAGTCTTAGACTTGCTTCATTGCTGTTGCTGTCTGATGTTTGAGATCAGGGTCCTTATGATGTAGGTTTTTTAAGGTTTTTCTTTTTCCAAGATGGATCACAGTAAAGGCTGGTGGTATTGAAGAGGAGGAAGCACAGGATGCAAGCTTGGCTCTGAGGATCCAGCAATTGCTGTCATGGTGAAAGTTGCTGGCTCTTGGGCATGTGTGGTTCTGATTCGAATAACCAGATGGAACCTGACTACCAGTTGCATGATAAGGAGTTAAAAATTATTTTCGTGGACTCTTTGACAAGAATCCAGCCTGTGGAGCATTTCAAATTTGATCAAAACTCCAGGTCTATTCTTGGAGACCTTGACTGTGGCACGGTGAATAAGGAGAAGTGTTAAACAACAGCGAGGAAGAATTAGAGTGGCCACAGTAAAAAGACCTTTCTAGCAGTGATACTTGTGAAACACAGAAATGTGTTGGTGGGGGTGCCGTGGGCTGTTCTTTGCTAGGTCTTGCAGAACAGGATGGACAAGCATCTGTCAGGAATGCCCCATGCATTCTGTCCTGCCTTGCGGCAAGGTATGGACTGGCCTCTTTGTCCTGTATTTTTAATGGTTCCCTACACACACAGGCTGTTTGAAGTTTGCCTTGGATCTTGCTTGGGATCTATGTAAGTTTATCTTGTCCTTTTTTCTTTCTTTCTTTTTTTTTTTTTTTCCTGAAGGTTTGTGCTTTCCTACGGGATTATCAGGGCATCTTACAATTCTGCCTCCAGATGAATATCGGGATAAGAATGAAACCTCTTCTCTAAGCAGCAACTGCTCAGTGTTAGCAGTGTCACCAGCTTTTATGGCTGCTGTTTGAACAGCCCTACCAGTGGCTGTTGCAGGGAAAAACAAACATGCTGCCTATCTTTAAAAAAGGGACAGGAGAGAACACGGGCAGTTAATGCTCAGTCAACCTAAATTTGATCTTCAGAAAGATATTTGACCAAGCTGTTAATCAGCGTGAAAGTACCTAGAGTATAACAAAGGACAAGCTGGAACAACCCCAAATTTTTCTTAAGTGAGTCATGCTGGACTTCTCTGGGTTGTTTTTATTCCAGCAGATAGCTGATGAAGGGGGAATCAGTTGATTGTGACATTTATTACACGTGTGGCATGATAATAGCATTGAGTTCTCATAATTGCAGAAGAAAATCCTAGACTGGGTTGAACTGCAAGGTTTGTGCAAAGTCTGGATGGACACACACTGTGGACCAGAGGCTGGACTTATCACATGTGTGAAAAACACACACACTGTGCAGGGGTAAATGGGGCAGAAAATACAATCTGCTAAATCTGCCACCAGATAATTTCACAATAGGATAAAAAAATGCAGAAATATTTATCACTGGTTTTCTGTCAGATTGGATGGACATAACATATGCAGTCGTACAGGGGTCTGTCCTGTGGCTGCTGCTATTCAAGTTTCCCATTCATGGCTTGTCTGGTAGAACAGAGAGTACACACATTAATTGTGAGGGGTGGCTAGCACTGCGAGGGCAGGAGCAGAATACAAAACGATTTTGTTAGATTGGAGAAATGGTCTGGAATCAATATGATGAAATTCAATAAAGTCAATTGCACAGAATTACACTGAAGAAGAAAATATCAAAGACACATATAAAAAAATGATATAAACTGACTAGATGCAAGTACTACAACACCGTGCTGATAAAGTGGAAAGGCTTCAGCCTGAAGCTGAGTGCACTTTTGTGCACACAATGTTTAAAAGAAGCATGAGAAAAAGCAAAATTCTGAAAGGAAAGTTAACCTGTATTCAGTGCGGACAGAGATTGTTTAGCCTATAAGAAATGCATGAAAGAGAGGAATAATAACAGCATTGAACATGGGAAAGGTTGTTGTCAAGGGGACATAGATAAGTTTTTTTCTGCATACATACCCAGATGTAGGTTGATCATCAGCTGTGAAAACATCTGTAACATGATCTGTAAGGAACCTCTAGAGTGGCAGTAGTGGGATATTTGTCTGAAGTGGTTAAACAATTGTCCAGGACACGTGGGTTTGGTATTCTTCAGCCTACCTTGGTTCTGAATGGGCTCAGTTACTTTTTGAGGCCCCTCCAGCTACGTGTTCCTAGGAATGAGTGGCTGAGAGCTGCTCTACAGGAGCTCCTGCTGAGCTGAGTAACCCCTAAGTGATGGAGTGAGGGTCTGAGCATCCTGCAACCAATGGTTCAAATGGTTCACCGAGGTTTTCCCAACCCTCAGCTTCTGAGATTAGGTGCTCAATGTTTCTAAATGCTGAATGTACAGCAATATTTGTTGTCTGACAGTGGACTTTGTGATGGTCAAGACTGAATTTGGCTTTAAGAGAGCTGTTCTGCTCGGACAGGCATCAATATTCATCTTGCAGCCCCTGCTCACTTGGCATTTTGGGTTGCATATTCTGTGATGCTGAAACAAAAGAGTTTCCTCCTCTTTCCCTAAATCCCATGCATACAAACCAGCAATTTCCATAGCACAGACAATCATCCAATCTGTTATCTTGGCAGACACCAATGCCTGTCTACTTTGGAGGAAGGAAATCTATCCCATAATACACCTGTGCAATATATGGCAATGGCGATTTTGTTGCTAACCCCTGCAGCAATCAGTTTATGCCCTCAAGCATGAGATTTGATTATCCTTGTCATTATCTAAGCTACAAATGTTATTAGCAGCCATAAAATTGTCCATTAAAGTGAGAGGAATTACTTGCCTGCACCAAGGGGAGAACAGATAATTTACCACAAAGATTTAAGCCCAAATGCACTTTTTTTCCCAGAATAACCCTCTAAGCTATTGTAGAGCCTCTAGTTTTGCATTTCAATATCTATTTCCCCCTCCTTGGCCTTCAAGTCTGGATCTTTTACCATCAGAGTGACATAGGTACCTGCTGTTGAAATAACCTCAGTGATCATGGCCAAGTGTTTCTTCTATGTTCCATAGCTTGAAATGAATGTTTCTCTAATTCTGGAAGTGCAGATGCCCAAACTTTTCTTGGGTTCCATATTTTCTAGACTTGAGCGTTGGTCTGAACTTCATTTACACAGAAGCAATTCTGGATGCCTTGGGCTGACTTGGCACTCTTGGACTGACTGTGCATCACTGACTGGGTGTAGGATCAGTGGATTTGCTCCTAGCAGGGCCATTTTCATTGGTTTTCTTGATCCTGCAATACTGGGTTTTTATGACAGGAAGAAGTGATGTATCATGGGAGCCAAGAAAAGATGCTGTGACTGAGTGGGTGAGATCCAGGGTGGTGTCTGAAAAATTTTTTTGTCTTCCCTGGGACTGGCTGATTCATCCATCCCCTTCCCACCACCCTCTTAATTCCTGTTCATATATCAGTTCACCGTAAAGCTGCTTTTTTATTCCCATGTGGTATTGTGTTCCCACCCCCTTCCAACAACAGGGAGTGGGAGAGAACACCCACGGCATTCCCAACAGACAAAAATGGTGGATCCTGACAGACTGGAACAGATTCTGATCACAGTTTTTCTCTGTAAATCCTGCAAAACTTGGTTGTTTTGGTGTATTTGTTGACTTTAAACTAAGATAAATGTGTGCAGAATGTGGTCTGGAGAGCCTGTATTTTGAAGGAAGCATCTCCTCCTACTCACCCAACAAATTTACACACACATGGTGTAGCATTGATATTAGCTCCTGTAGCAAATGGAAAATATGTCAGTAGCCCGAAAGGAATAGAAAATGTTCTCAAACAGGGCTTAAAAAAGTAAACAAACATCATATAACCAACAAAATCAATACAGTTCCATATTAGCCATTACAGATATCTCTGTCTTTGTCTGCACCATGCTGTGCACATTTCAGTGCTGTGGAAAATGTAGAACCCAGGGGACCTAATTTCAGAACTTGGAGATGGTGTATTGAATGCAAGGCCTGGGATAGAAGGCCTGGAAGAGATTTAGGTTAAATAACAGAAGAGGTTTTCCCCTTGAACCCTCCAAAAGAACATTAACTGAGTCAAAGTAATGTAAATATATATACAACACTGGTATATATTAATTGGTGTTACAACATTCATAGAAATAACTCCTTGAAAACTCATTTTCTTTTTGAGTCATCTCCACTAACTTAAAGAAATCACTTTGTGAGAACTAATGTTAGGTTCAGGATGTCCAAGAAGAGGGGATGGCCTTTCAGCTTTCTGCATTCTAAAAACTTTGTCTTCCTTTGCTGCTCTTCTGCTTGGAGGGAATCTGAGAGGGAGAAATATCCTAATGCTTCCCAGCCTTTGCCTCATGGCCTTCCTTTACTCTTCATGTCTTCCAACACAATCAGTAGAATTCAAGCTATTTTTGTGGGCTTCCCTACTGAATTCCTTCAAGCCAAGTTGCTTTTGGCTGCTGTATGCATTCACTCTTCTGTTCCCTTGAGAACTTGCTATTCTTATTTATCCAGGAAACAAGAGTCAAGGCTGCAGACTAAGCAGGTGGTTGATGCCCTTCCTAACCAGAAGAGCACATCTCAGCAGAAATTGTGTGAGATTTAACAGGAGAAAATGCTCCTGTGACCCAGTGTCATTCTTTGGTTGCCTGTCTAATACACTTAATATTGAGGGAATATCCTGTGTCTTTTGGATGGTGACTTCTGCTTCCATTCACAGTGCAGAGCTCTTTGCCAAGGAGAGGCTGGCAAGATTTCCTGCACAGGACATTGGTAGAGACTTTGAAGAAGAGGAAGAAGCTGGAAACAACTATTAGGACAAAGTGGACCATTGCTTGGAGTCCTACATTCAGGTGATTTCCTGAAACAGAAATGTTTGGTTTTGATGTCTTTGGTCTTCTGGAGTTTCAGTGCCATGTATCAGCAAAGCTGTGCATGCTCACTGAGTGTGCTGGAGAGCCACAGGAGCTGTGCCTCCTTGTGTTTGCTTTTCCATTAGAAAGATAATATTACTTGAAGTACTGATTGATTGATAGACAGATGGATAGATGATTTATTTTCTTTTAATGTGATGTGCTCCAGTCCTTTAACAAGTGTCCGTAGACCCTCTGGGAGGTTCACAGCCTTTCGTGGACATGGAAGGCTCTTGTGTCTCCTCTGCCCTCTATTCCACCTCCCTGCAGTGCTTGATGTTGATCTCAGTGCTCAGAGTGCCTGCAGCATGCACGAGACCCAGGGGCCTGGGTTTCTTGTCTCTTTAATGGCATTCTGTGAGCTTGTGTTCAGAGGGAGACGCAGAAAGATCAAAGGCTGTGCAAGTGCACTGTGCTTGATTTTGCTTACACCAATACAAATCGATTGACTTCACCGAGTTATGAGGGATTTACAGCTAGGGGAGAACAGATTCTGACCTAATGGCTCCAAAAGAGGCTTTTCTTGGATGAGCAATGTAATTAGAGCACTGGAACAGAGATTTTGTGACTCATCTGTGGGTCTGCAGTCTTTTCTTTGCTTCTAGTAGGGTGCTCACTAATGTCACCACACTTTCATTTCACCCGTGGGCTGATCTAATGAAGGACCAACCTTTGCTTGAACAGAGATCTCTGTTCAGCTGCAAAGCATCCTCCAATCTTCATGTCACTGTGAAGACTTCAAGCTCATGACCAGACACTGGGATAGTGGAAAATTTCCACTCTTTTCCTTTGTTATGCTGAGGCAGAGGATTAAAATAACTAGAAAAAACAAAGCAGGGGCCAGGGAGAATGGACTGATGACTGAGTCCACTTACCAATCTGAAATATATTTCCTAGCAAGGGGCAAAATCATGTGCCAAGATCAACTTGCTGTATATATCCAGCTGGACAACAGTACATGCATTTTGAAATCAGCAAAGCTGCTTTTCACAGCTGGATGGAGATCTGGGAATGAAGTATTTTTGTTAGAAGATGCCACTTCACTGATACTGCAAGACATTCATTTGGAAAAATTTCTTGAGAATGTTTCCTAAGTTTGGGGATGAGGAGGTAGTCATGGCTAGTGTACAAAGGACTTGGCATGTATTTGGGGAGACTGGAGGTGAGCACAGTCACAAGGCTCAGGTGTCTGGGGGCTATCTTGGGCACAAGGGCCTGGCAGAGAGCTGACAGCACTCAGGATATGGAAGTGGTGCAGTTTTGGCTGCTGGTTCTCCTTTGGTCCCAGTGCACCAGGAACTGGAGTCAGGGGCCAGTTGTTGCAGTTTGGCTGCTGGCCATGACCATGACAAAAGTAATGGCAGAGTGTGTCAAGGCAGAAGGTGTCACCCTGCTGTGTCTATAGTGTCACCTCTCCCTCACCCACCTCTCATTTCAGCTGAGCTCGAGCTGTGAGGCCCCTTCAACACAGCAGTTTCAGGAAAGTGTAGGGAAGCAGTGATGCAATGGACTGGAGTTTAGTGTGGGATGGGAGAGGAGAGACAGTGACACCAAGTCTGGCATCACTGATGGTTCCTTCAAAAAGATTGGGGGCCACTGGCATGGGGAACTCAGAGGAGGTGCCACCTTACATGCAACCTTGTCCTTTGTGTCTGTGTGCTCTCTTCTGAAGCCTTCCAGGTGCCAGACTGCACCTGCACTCCAAAATCACAACCTACTGCAGCCATTCCTCTGCTAGATTTAGCTCTCTGAAATGGATTGCTGCTGCTGTGGTTCACATTACAGACTGTAAGACTCACCTGGGAAGAAGGTGGACTTCTGTGTGCTGAATCATGTGCCTCACCACTTGGCAGTGACAATAGCACAGCTATATGTGCAATTGGATTTGATGTCAGTTTTCTTCTGATTTGCCACTCATTGAAACTGAGAGCCAGTCATGATGATTGGTCCTGTCCTTGGATTCAAGCCCTGCTGCACTGGGCTCTGTACCAGCATAAAATTCAGAGTAATTTCAAAAAAGTGTCTAGAAGACCACAGAACTAAAGCTCCATTTTCAAAAGTAGCTTTTGCACTTAGGAGCCTGCTTTCCAAGCCAAGGAAACTCATACCTGCCAAATATAGGTTTAGAAAACAGGCTGGTTGGAGTGTGAAGTCATTGGAGAACATGAGAAAAATATGCCTTTCAGGACAGTTTGTAAAAAAAGGAGTACAGGTGTCTGGTAACTCCAAATCCTTTGGTAATCCACTCCTTCAGCTATCTGTCACACAAATACTCCTGGGAAGTTTTTTCTCTCCTGCTACACCTGAAGAAGTAAGTCACCATGTGGAGTATTAATAAAAGCTACCATCGCTTGTAAATAGACATTAAAGTTGCTCTTTCTGCCTGCTGACTCAGGCACCGACTCACACTGAATTTCACTTGATGAATACCTGTAAAACACAGGAGCAAGTCTATGCTTTAGAGCAATTTCTGTAGCTTTGAGACAGGTCACAAATGAGTGTAACAAGTAGTAGGATGAAGGGAGAGGAAAATAATAACAGTTATATTATATAAGAGCTAATTGCTTTTATTTGCCATCATCACTAATCAGATGAAGATTTTATCCCAAGAAAGATACTGGGCTTGTGGGTTAGTTCAGGGACATGTTTTGCATCCAAGATGCTGTGAGGAAAAATGCTTGGAGACATATTTGGAAGAAGCCAAAAAATTGTAGTCACAGCTGGCACAAATGGCATTGCAGATGGTGAAGTGGGTGATGAGAAAAGAGAACTGGGAAAGATGGGACAGGGTTGTGTGGTCATGAAAAGCTTGAAGATGTGGGAAGAGGAGAAGCTAGTAGAGAGGAAAGGGCAAAGTTCTTGAGGTTTTGTGCTGCTCAGAGTAGAAGTCTTGGCCTTGGTTTCCTTTAAAGTTTTTTCCAAGATATCCCCCCTGAACAGAGTAGCCTGCAGGTGTAAAAAATCCCAGCTTGTGCAAGTGCAGTTTAGAACAGTCACAACTTGATTGACCTTCCCTGGGATGCTGGTGATAATTGGACTTGGCTGAGGGTTTTCTTTATGCCTTGTATGTTTGTAGGGATCTGGATGTAGGATGCACTGTTCTTTCTAAAAGAATCTGAAGCTACATATTTTATTTTTTAAGCCTCCAGAGGTAAGCACTGCCATAAGTCCCCAGGCTATTTGCTCTGCACAGCTATCTGTATTATGGTCTCATACAACATAAGAGGCTCACACAGCTCACAAAGTTCCAATATAGGCAGGATTGAAGCATCCCAGCACTGTTTGCCTGAACCTACAGGTTTTGTGTTCTCTCTGCACTGGTTTTGGCATCAGCCTCATTAGTAGCACAGCTCTTTTTAATGATTGCCAACACTTCAGCAAACTTTGGGGTTAAAACTGATGAGAGAGTCAGAAAACTCTTTGTGCTGTTCTGACCTGTAGAGGTATTTGGCTGTGGGAACAGTTATACCTCAGCAGGATTAGATAATGTAGAAATGCCAGACCTATGTCATTAAAGCCATCGATCAATAATCTACAATCCTAATTTTCCAACCTCAGAGGTTTCTTAATGACTTCAGCTGAATTTGTGGACACCTTCCAGCTCTGGGTGTTTCAGAAGAGACCTCTAAGGAGGGAAGCTGCTGCTGCAATATGTGGCAGACGTGCTGATGCTTCTGTCTTCAGCCTGGGGCAGGGCCACACAAACCTTACTGGAGCTGTTCTCTAGGTTAAACCACGCTTGGGGAGCACTGAATATTGTCACTCTTTCTTGTATGACCAGAGAGAGCTGAATTACCTTGGGGAAGAAGGAACCGGCCAAATCCGCTCTTGTGGCCACATCGCCCCAGAGAAGAATTTTGATGGTGAGCAGCACAGCTCCAAAGTGCCTGTGATGTTCAGCTGCTGTCGGTGCAATGCTGAGGCAGACGTGCTGCTTCCTCCCCAGATTGTGTATTTTGAGCACGTTTCAGTAGTGCTCTAAGTTAACATTTTTTTCTCTTCCTCTACAGTGCCAGTCATTGCTTTTTCTTCATTTCAGTGATTAATTGCTCTAAATACTCCTGCTCCTGGACTGCAGGAGTACAATTCCTGCACTGTATTTCATCTGAACTTGCTATGAAAGTACAGGCGAACTTGGGGGAGTGCACACACCCACGTCTTGCTAGGTAGAGATGGTTGCCAAAAGGACACCGAGTAAAAGAACAGTTAGTTCTTAAACAAGGGTATAATCTAATAAGAGAGAAAAAAAAAAAGAAAATTATATACTGGAATCTTCAGTGCCTTTCCCCTCCCCCCAGTTTCAAAATTTACAGCTAGTACAACCCCTGACTAGAGCAGTGATTTAAATATATATAGGCATCTGTGCTTCTAAGAAAAGGAAGTGTGTCTGTTTGGGGAGCTGAGTGGAATGAGTTGGTGGATCTCAGTCCAACTTCTGGCAGACAGGTTTTCACATTGCTCAAAGTCACCCTCTCACCCAGCCCCCCTCCAGGGCTCATGCCAAGGGCTCTTTATCTATTCTTCATATGATCCCACCTGCCTTAGCATCTTCTGCAGAGATGGAGAGCTCCTCATGTTCCATTGTGTGCCTTCTGGGCTGGGGCACTGTCAGCCCTGCACATGGAGGGTAGGGTTGGCTGTGTTCTTGATTCTCTCCAGTGTAGCTGCTCCTTTGCATCTCACTCCATGTGATCCCCATGTGTTAGACACTTTTAGCCATCCACATGACTGGTTTTGCCTGGCATGTGGCATCATCTTTTCATCGTGCTGAAAAGAGGCCAGCTAGAATGCACAGCAGTGTCTCCTGACAGGACCATGGCATGGCTGCTGTCTTGGATCTGACACACATCTCTCTTGGGGCTGCTTTGCCAAATGTATTAGGACCCTGGAATTCATCTGAGGTGTTTTGTTACAGGCAAAAATCTTCAGGTCTTGCAAAAAATTCAGCAGTTCAAAAATAGATGGTTAATTTGTACTGCCTGGACTTTACGATTTCCTTTTCAGCTCCTGGGTGGAAAATCCATGGCTTGTTGCTGGCCCCCTTCACCTGTTTTTAGGATGTCCATTGCCAGGATCCTCAGTCTGGTCCTGTTTATGTACTGCCTTCCAAACCTCACTGTGTGAGTTACTTACAAAGCTTTTGCTGTGCCTACATGTATTCAGCTACTTTAAGGTTCCTCTTTGCCCCTTGAAAAGCACAACAGCCCTTTGTGATGGCAGCCACACTCTTCAGGCTGAGTGCTTTTACCTTGACTCAAAAACTTAAAGAGGAAATGTTAATTGCTTTAGTGGTGTTATTGTTGAAAAAGGCACACCAGGCTGACTAGCTTAGAAAGATGAGTCCTATTGCTCATAAGGGAGAAAAAAAATCTCTGTGAGGCCATGAAAAGTCTGCAGTGCCCAGGGCAAACTCAACAGTGGAATGGAAATATCTCAGTGCTTGTCTTACCTTGTTGCTTTTGTCTGGAGATGGCAGAGCTGACTGGCATCTCAGGGCTGCGTTGCTTCTGCAGTGATTTGTCACAGGCTCTGGGCTGCCTCGGTGTGCTGCTGCCTCTGCTGCTTTTCCCTGTCGTGGCACATGGCCAGCTGCAATGGAAATATGAAGGGGAAAGGGAAAAGAGACTCGTTAGGGAACACACTGGTTACAGGACTCATCGAGGACGTGGGCAAGGTGTGTGCTTGCTCTTCTCCTAGACTTGGAGCTGCTGTGGGTGGAACAGCACAATCAAGTTCAATATTCATTCAGCCCTGGGGGTTGAGTAGGTCTGGAACAGGTGGTACAACCCTCTGGGAGCCTGGGCCCAGAACTGGGGCATGATACCCCAGGAAAGTGAGGGTGTCCCAATAAGTTTCCTTTCCCAGCTCCCATCTGACATAAAGACAAATCAACATGTCCTCAAACCATGCAGTTGCTGGTTTGAGTTGTAGGTGATGTATCTTCATTTTTGGGGCTGGATCTCTTTGAGGCTCAAGTAAGCTTACCTACATTCTTCTGGTGCCTCTGTGGTTTAATTTCTTTTTCCTTCAGTTTTCCTGAAGTTTTTGAGCTCTTCAAGTCACAACAGCTGCAGTTTGTCATGTGTGCAGAGCCAAGCCAACACTCTTTTATCAACTCAACCCCTAACACACATTAGGCATCCCCAGGATCATAAATAGAGGTTACTTGCAGCAGGAGAAGGTAGGGAATGAGCACATTTCTCTGATAGAAATGAGCCATTCTATCAGCAAGGAGAGAGAGGAGAAGGGAGGGAGCAGGGATGTTCTAGAATGATGATCAGATGAGGAAGAAGCCTTTATGTTTTTTGTTCCCTGAGCTGATTCTCAATTTCGTAATTCGAGTAAAATACTGTGACAGTCATGGCAACCACATCTTTCAAGCCTCTGAGAAAATGTTTTGAGTTTTACTCTGTAAAATTGACAAAAAGTGTGTACATTGCTATACCTGCTGCCCCAGTACCATTCTGCTTCTACCCTTTATTTGACTGTGTCTCAGTTTCCTCCAAGTGATATAGTTATTAGTGCCTCCTTCTTCCCCTGCATGTGCAGTCTGCCCTCAGAATGAATCCTTTCCTTGTCTTTTGCTGCATTTTTGGAGCACATAATATATAGATGCTTGGCTGGGGATTTAAAAGCCCAACTCAAATCCAGTGAACTAATGTGTTATTTCAATTTCTGTGTGCACCTGTTATTGTTCTCCAAATTCCTGGATTTTTTTTTTTCTTTTACAAATTCATGCTCATTCTCCCCAAAGAGGTTTTAATGGGAAAGAGAGAATTAAGGTAGACAGCCTGTAAAAATCCAGACACTTAAGAAAGAGCAGCAACCTAAATTATCATCTCAAGTTATTGCTCTACTGTGTTAGTGCTTGCACTAAAAAGTGCTTTGAGCTGTGCTGAGGAAGGAGCTGGTCTGGAATAGTGCAGCTGGTTGGTATCAGGTAGAACCAGAAATGCCCCATTATGTGCCAGGCAGTAATGGTGGTCTTCTGCATGAGAGCATGGTGGAAGCTCTCTTGCATCAGAAAAATACCTGGTGTCTCATGTGGCCACAAACAGGCTATAAATGACATTTATTTAATAGTATATTCAACTCATACAACAGAATAATCAAAAAGATAGCTTATTATCAGTTATTCTTTATGCTGGCTTATGGGTCAGGAATAAAACAGCATAGAAATCATCCTATTTAACAAAGAACAAAGGAAAGAATCTGTAGTTTGTAGAGTAGGAAACAGAGTGGTCTGAACCAATCTTGAAAAAACAGTAGCCTAGTGGTCTGCAGGCTGGTTTTTTTCTTGCTGTAGCACTCACTAATAGACTCATTCCCCATGCATAACTCCTTTTTAAAATTTTTTTTTAACTATATCTCAAGCTAACTGCTCCCCTTATAACCCTCCATGCCCTCCACCATCCCAATCTGCCTTTTTGATACTTCGCCTATGTTGCATGAATTTCATGGCATTTCCACCTGGGCTCTGATGCAGAAGGGTTAATGCAGCACACAGGAGGTGAACAGTAGTGGCTATAAGTAAGTACCAGTTAATGCTTGCTTGAACTATTCAATAGCCTCTAAAACTGGCCACTAACCTGAGACATTCATAATATTCCCAGAAAATGTTGGGCTTCAGGTTTCACAAACAATGGAGAGTATTTAATCCTAGCTTAAGAGAGTGCTTTTCCTGCCTTGAGACTTTTTATTCCTGAGTTATGAAGACCATGGCAGTGCTTTAATAGGAATGTGGCAGAATGTGGCTGCTTGGGTTTAACAGCACAATTGTGATGGTGTTTGCATGAGCTTCTCTTGGTTTTCATATCAGTCTCTTTTTCTGGCATGGTCCTTCTTTGTACCTGTCATTGCTCCAAAGAGAACAGGAGTTCTGGTAGTAAAGATAGACTTGGATGAATTCATGTTATCATTCTGCTAATGGCTCAGTAAGATTCAAAGTGAGGAACAAGTTCGAGGGGTAGGGAAGGAAATAGTATTTTTGGAAGCTAGATGGTGGGACCAAGTCCTTTGTGAATGGAATTCAATCTAATGATGGTGCTTTTTAGCATGACATTTCATCCTAATCTGAAGGTATGCTCTATGACAAGAGTGGTGTGTTCCTGATCAGGAGGGAAAGGACTGAACTGAGAGTTTAGCTAAAAAATACTGTGAAATGGGTGTATATTCAATATCCGTCCTTGTTGTTGCAAGGGAATCCAGCTGTGTGTCTTGTGTGTCTCCCTGCAGAAGCAGCAACTCTCTCTAGAAATAAAGTTAAGTACAATCTCAGTGCAGTCAATTTTGTTCCTAAAATGAGTGAAGGCACCTTAATATTTGCCTGAAAATGCAATGGGAATTCAGAAGTGTGTCCTGAGTTCTGCATTCTTTGGTAAAATCTAAGCAGGCAGAGAGAAAGAGAAAAGAGTGAATGCCTTGTACAACTCAGGTGATATAAACAGGTCTGCCCTCACAAATTTTCTTTCGATGTGTGTAGGCAGGACAGTGCCTGCTCCTGGAAGAGTTGTAACTGCTGGGCAGCCCCAGAAGGTAATCTGAATATCTGTCTCATTATTTATCTGCTCAAGGAAGTTACCTTTTATGGCTGTTTGCAAGCTGGGGCAACTCTGAAAGGAGCATAAGAAATTGTTTTAAACGCTGTGGATCCAGTGGCAGGGATCCTGGAAACAGGGGGAGGCAGCTGGCAGGTGGGACCTGATGAGCAGATGAGGACTCCTCCAGAACTTACCCATGGCTATTGAAGTAGGAACTTCATTACAAAAAACTTCAGGGAGCCAAGTACTCTGTTTCAGCCAGTGTGAAGTAATTTAATACATTTTCCAATATTCTGTGAGCAGGAATAATGTAACTGTAGTGCTTTTTCTTTGATCCCTGATATTCATCACAAAGATGAAAGCAATGATGTTGTGACTCAGCCAACTTGAACGAGCCTGACAGTTCCTCTCTCTGATGGGTTGGGACCAGGTTATGATATGGAGTCATTTACTCTTAGTTGGCTTCCAAGCCATAAGGGCTCCAGAAATGTCCCTGGTGAGGTAGGGATGAGGGCACTCAGTAAAAGCTGGTTCTTCTCTATCTGACCAACAAAAAAAAGCTGTGAGAAGCTCCTTATTCCTGCTAGAAAGATAACATCGACTCAGAGAAGGTGGAGTGGGAAAAGTGCCTCATTCTAAAGTGTGTTTATCCATGATAAAGTGCTTCTATAAAAGGCATCTTGGGACTCCAAATTTATTCCCCCTCAATGACTTCTAGGCTGGGTTTGCTCGGTTTTCAAGTCAACAGTGGTGATACTATTTTTCCCTACTGCCAACCACATAAACTTTAGCTGGGTTCTGGAAATAAAGCAGTGCTTTCTCCCTCACTACTGTTGCCTCCAGTAATATCCTGCAATCAGCACATGGGAAGCATCTTTATTGGTGAGACGTGAGCCAGCTTAGATCTTGGTTCATTCCCCCCCAGACTGACCTTACTCTGCTAAGGATAGCAAAAACCTGTCCTTCTGAACAAAATCAACAAATTGTTGGGCACATGCCACCCTGAGAAAGAGATTGTTTTTTACTTTGACACGATGGTAACTGTTGATTTACCTGCTTTTTCCTGGTTCCTGAGTTCATATTTAAAGATCACTGTTGTAGGAAGCTGATGCATCTGTGCCTATTTTGTGGTGAAGAAGAAGGAAACTCCTGTATGCATGTCTGTAGGTATTATTCCTCTTTTTGGAGGGTTGTATGGAATGCCCACTTATATAATACTGAATCTTTAGGCTGGGAAGTGCTCTGTCCTAAAGGCAGCAGCTCAGAGAGTGATTCTCAAAGGTGGCATTAGGTTTCCATTTATGACTCTGAGATTTTGGGTAGATATTGGGGTCTTTAACAGTCTCTTGGGGAGGAGGAGGAGAATGATTTCTTTGGTTTGTTTCTGATGCAGTTCTTCTGAGTGCACTTGCTCCTGATTTTGCTCTGTTTTGGTTTGAGTAAGTTCCTTATAGAACGTGTAGAACCACAGAATGGCTTGAGACAGAAGGTCCCTCTGTTGGGCGTCAGTCCAAGCCTCGACTCCATTTAGCCCAAGTCCTGAGTTAGGTGGGAGCCTTACCCAGTTGTGTTTTGATCATCTCCAGGGCAGATTTTTACCCTGTACTGAGATGGCACAGCTTCTCTGCCTCTATCAAGTGTTGTAAAGATTTTGATTCTTAAACTCGAGTTTCTCTATCTGCAATTTGTCACCATTGCCTCTCATTTTGCAGGGCACATCTGGGTACACAACTCTCCCTTCTCTTCACCTGTCCCTTATGCTCTCTCTAATGCAACTGGTGTGGTCAACCCCAGTTGCTGCAAGGGCACACTGCTGGCTCCTCTTCAGCTTGCAGTCCACCAGGACCCCAGGTCCTTTTCTGCAAAGTTGCCTCCTAACCACTCATGATAATTTCAGACCCCTAGTGACTGTCTCCAGCCCTTTCCCTTCCAGAGGATCATAGGGGCAAGAGAAACGGACTGTGAATCCATCTGGATGAATATTAGGAAAAAGGAATGAAAAGCCTTCAGCGTGGAATCTGTCACTGATACTTCCTTTTGTAGCTGGAGTGATGTTTTTTTCTTCCCTTAGTGCAGAGCTGCTGAAAAATTGCACAGTATCAGTTGTAACAGCAGCATTACAATTTGCAAACATGCTATGTTAAGCAGTTAGTGTGAAGCTGCACGCCAGAGTCTGAAGGTTCCTCCACTGATTCTGGCTGAATCCTCGCAGATGTCAGGCTGTTCTCAGAGACTACGTTTTCATTAAATTAAATCTTTGCTTTTTCTGGGAATGTTCGCTTTCCTCGACAGACTGTTCCACTGATGCGTAAACCCAGAGTTGGGAGACAGCTCCTAATTTTTAGCTGGCCTTTTATATTTAATAAATTTCATCAGTTCTTGGTAGTTTTACTGTCTCTAGTAAAGTGTTTGCATCTTTCCACTATTTAGAGACTGCTATAAAGTCCTCAGCATAGGTTATATTTAGTCCAAGAATATGTGTAATTGGCTGATTTAATCTCCTCTTGTTAGCCAGTTCTTTCCAACACTGAAATAATTTCTCGTGCCTTTCTTTGGAGTTCCTTATCTCATTCAATTTGTTATCCTCCCTTTCTGGGCCAAGGAGTACTCTGGAAAAACAATCACAAGTGAGCATTTCACCTCTCATTTTTTCACCAGGACATTCATGCTGGTTATATTTCATCAGTGATTTAAGTTTTTAATTTTGCCTTTCCTGATGAACGTATGAGTGCAAGAGTGGTGCAATTACATCAGAAAGTGAATGGAGGACTTCTGGAACCAAAAGCCACCTCTGTAGCTGAGGCTCAAGTGGAGGAGGAACATACTGGCCAACTATCTCCTGTTTTCCTCTGCTTTTGGGAAGCATGATTTTTCCCAAACTCAGCTTAACTAACATCGCGTACCATCAGAGTTAAATCCTACAGACTGGCAAGGACTTTGGGGATAGAAGGGTTACATTTTCCTCCCCCTTTCTGTAAGGGGATGCTTCATGCATATTCCCCGTAGACTTGTCTGAGCAAGAGGTGTTCAAGGAACTTTGTGTCACCGAGGCAAATGAACACACTCCTCTAGTCCTATTGTCCTATTGAAGTGACAATACTGATGGAATTAGATGGGATGGGTGCTGAGTGATGAGGGAAGATTTTGAGATTAATTAATTCAGAAGCCGTTCAAAATTCCTGAGGCTCTGAGAGATGACGTAGGAGCTGGTGGATGATGTGCCACCAACTTCAGTATCACTTCTGGTACTCATGGCAGTACTTGGGATGCCGTGGGGTGCCTTGGGGTGCCTTAGTCCTGGTGTGCATGATCTCAATGACAGGCACAGCTGGAAAGACCCAAAAGAGACCCCGCTGTTGAGAGCAACACTGTAGGGGCTGAATGGAGCTTGCTCAGCGCTCCTTTTTCTATGTCTTTCAAGCAAGCTGACAAAACCCTGTCAAGCAGAAACCTGCACTTGCTCGCTGAATTTCCAGGGGAAGAGGACGCTTCTTTTCCCGAGCAAGAGACAGAGGGGACAGGAGGCTGCGTTCCCCCCTGCGCTGATTTCCCGGCGAGCCGGGGTTCCCGTGGGGGGAACCGCGGATCCCGAGCTCCCCCCAGAGGCACGCCGGCATCCCGCTCCCTGCCCGAGCCTCTCAAAGCCTCTTTTCTTGTTTTTTTCCACCTCTTTTCCCTCTCCTTCTCCCCCCAGTAAAGTTATAGGTAGGTAAGGATTTTCTGATCTTC
Source organism: Thryothorus ludovicianus (assembly GCA_013397245.1). Taxonomy (NCBI): domain Eukaryota; kingdom Metazoa; phylum Chordata; class Aves; order Passeriformes; family Certhiidae; genus Thryothorus; species Thryothorus ludovicianus. The sequence goes on from VZTB01003723.1 coordinate 376,451, forward strand.
AGCACAAATGTGCCCCCTCCTCCATTTCCCCTCTCTATGGGTGCTTTGTAGATTTTTTTGTAGATTATTTTGCGTTTTATTTGCAGAATATGGTGTACATTACTAACTGCAATGCGAAAAAAACCTGCAGCCCCAGGTACTCTCTGGTCAACTGGTTGTTAAACCTTTTGTGGACTCGGGGATAACAGGAAAAAAAACCAATCAAATAAAAACGCACACACAAAGCAGGAAAGGAAATAAAACCCCACAAACTGTATCTTAAACAATTTTGTCTGCTTTATTTTTGGTGTCAGCTTCTGTAGGAGAAGCTTCAGGTTAAAAGAGATTTGCCAGTGGCTGAGAGTGTACAGACACTTGTCACTTAGGCTGCCTGGTTCAGTACAAGCCATCACTGGAGGGACACTTGTGCTCAGTCCTTTTGTGCATCCTCCTGTTGGATGTTCCTATTAACTCTGGATTCCTGGCCAAACCAAACTCCCACTTCTTGGGAGAGCATTCTCATGTTTCTAGGTAACGCTTATTTCTGGCTGGGTTGTTAGGATTTCTGCAGGTTTGAGGGATGTGATTGATTAAGCCTGTGTTTTTCTTCTGGTTTTGCTGGGGAATTTTGGATCAATTCCTCCTACCATCCCACTCCTCTTCCCTTCTTCCCCAAAAGGGTGGATTATTTTGATAAAGAAAAATGAGCTGCAGAGAATAGCACCATCAGTTACACTGCAGTGTGGGGATTGTAGGGTCAGCCTTGAGGGTTTTTTTGGGCAACCCAGTGGGTGCTGTGGAGGAGAGGGATGATACAGCCACTAAATTGGTGTTTTGTAGGGAGGGTCTTCAAATTACTTGGGTTTCATTTGAAGGATTATAGGAGGAGGTGCTAATCCATTGTCAGAACTCCTCTCCCAAGCCTGTGTTCCTGTGTTTGGTTAACATCACAGTGACATTTAGATGGTGTCATTGGCCTTGCTGAGATGAAGGAGCAGACAGAAATCTTTATGCTGTCAGCAAGGCCTTGGCCAAGTCCTGGTACGTCAGTGAACAGAAAGCAAGGTGCAGCTGGGGAGCTGTGGGGATGTCAATTTATTTGTAAAGAGGTCCCATTTCAGAACGGTGGCATTTTCCTTCCTCAGCTTCTGTTTGCTTTGCCGTAGACACAGTCTTTCCTCCTTTTTAGTGTGTTATGTATTCAGCTGGGATGTGCACAGACTGATGGATTCTCTATTGGATTTGTTTTTGGCACCTGGTCTAGATTTTTACAATAGACTGTGTACTCACCAAGGTTTATTCTCTGGTATTTCCCTTTCCATTTTATGCAGTCTGACTGTACCTGTCCTGCTGGAGCACAGGCTTGAAATCTGTCACCTAATGTGATTTAAGTCACTTAGATGCTTTTAATGGTCAAGGAGTAGCATTTGGGGCGGTTTGTTCTTGTCCAGTGAGGAGTTTCTTCACTTGATAGTAGATTAATTTAATCTAAATTTGAGGCAGAGTAGGAACCAGTGTGAGACCATCCAAGGAGTCTGAGCTCAAGCTGTGATGAGTAACCCTGTCCATGAAAATGTTCTCAGGACACTTGTATGTTCCATGTGGCATTTTCTGGTGGAGCTCCATGCTGTGTGTGCCACCCAAGGCAAATCTCCAAGATGCTCTCGGGAGGTTGTCCAGCAGCATGAGAGGGAAGAGTAGGAACATTTTGTTTTTCTAAACAGTGGGAGTTATGTAGGAATTTTGAGCATGTTCTTCAACCATTACTTTTGATGTGTGTTCAGCCCCCTGAAGGCTGTGCCCTGGGGTCACTGCAGCTACTGGACAGCAGAATAAAACTGGTGGACATCAGAGAGGCTTTGACATCTGTTGCAGGAAAACATCTACTGGAGCAGAACTGATTTGAAATTGGCTGCTCTGGCTTTTCTTACCCACCTTCTTCTCTGTAACCATGGAGCTCAGTGGGGATGGAGTTGGAGTGCCTTGCTTTTTCTTCTTTAAAGTATATTTTCTAAATTTTTGGTAAGTGATAAAAAAATTAACAGACATTCAGGCAGTGATGTGTAAACAAGAAATAAATAGGTTGTGGTGAAGACATACAAATATCATAATCAGCAATGTTGTGTTAGATTAAAAGGACAATGATACCAAGTAAAACCTTTTCAGCATGCATGGATCTCATTCATGATAATATATTACCTTCAAAAAGTGCTGTTTGTTAGCCAGTATCTAATTAAACTTGGCCTGTGTAATGACTATGGAAAAAAAAAACCCAACTCCTGCACCTCATTGAGTCTGTAGGTACAAATCATATTTTATTCTAGTTAAACGATATTTAATAAAACAGGATAAGAAAATGATGCTTTAATATTTTTCATCTCAAAGACTGTAAAAATCATAAAACACTGTGAAAAATACATGTTTTAGATAGATACACTGCTTCTAACTCAAGGAGGTTTTAGTACAAGAATCATGAGAAAATGTATGTTGAAGTACTTCTTTTAAGTATGTAGTAAAAAACATGTTCAAAATGACCAAAGAATTCCACAGGAATGATGCAGAGTTAAGTCTTTATTGATATTTTGTTAAGATAATGATTTTTTTCTTTTACGTTACAGACAATAAGGTTTCAATAAAAGAAAACAAAATTGAAGAGCAACAGTGACATTCACATTCTGATGGAATTTACTTAAATAATCAATTCCCTTGTCTGAATCATTCAATTTTTCATCAACAGATTCATTTCTCTTCTTTTTCTCCTTTGATTTGACTATTCAGAAATGAGTGCCACTACTTTATCATAATCATAAGAGACCATTTTTAGTATCTTCAGCAAAACGATGTTTGGTGGAGAGAGGAAATTAAATAGTGAATCCTAGCAAAGACAAACAAAGAGGTTTGATACTTTTTTTTTTTTTCGTTCTAGTAAGGGTGCTACTACAAGATTAGGTGAAAATTATGACACGTTTGAAATTGAAACCAGTCTTGCAGTTTGCTCTTTCAGTTAGGAGTACCAGTGAGTCATTCTGATTTCCACCCCGAGTTCTCAGTAGGAGCCAGTCCCACACATGGGATCAGTAATCCTGCACTGACACAGAATCTTAGAATAAACTCAAGACTATCTCAGTTATGAAAGGACTCATAAAGGCCATTGATTCTAACTCCTTGCTCCTCTCAGGACTTTCCAAAAACTGAACCATATGAGAAAGATCATCGTCCAGACACTCCTTGAACTCTTGACAGGGTGGTGCCATGAACACTTCCTTGGGAAAACAGTTCCATACTGACCATCCTGCCCATGAAGAACCTTTTGGCTGCCAGGACTCACTGCTGACTCACATTCCATTTACCACCAGCCTAAATCTATTTCTGCAGAGCTGCTCCCCAGCGTCTCATCCCCCAATTTATATTTACAATAACAATGGCTTCTTACACAAATGGGTGACTAATGTGTTGTTACCTTATCATCTTCATTTTTGGCACTACCTGCAAAGCTCAGGAAGCCTCACAGGCTTTACATCTGCATCCCATGGAGTCCTCTCTCAGGACTGCAGGACTGGGAAAGGAGACTGCAGGCAGCCAGAGCTGCTCTGTGCTCCAGTAAATCTGTCCCTCCCTATAAAAAGAGCCTCCTGCACTTGCAGCAAAATTAAAACTTGTTCTCAAAAGCTGAAAGGAGGAGGTTTCTCCTGGAAACCATGTGAAAGTCTCAGAACTGCCAGAGTAGCCACACTGGTGTTGTCCTGCCTTTATCATTCTCTCTATAAACGTTTAGAGGGACAGGCAAACCTCACTGAAGGGTCAGACTCTGAACCTGACAGTTTGGTTCAGTGGGTAGATTTGGGATGGAAATCTTTTTAGTTTAGTTCCTTCTTTCCTTTGTTTTGTTGGGTCAGTCCAGACAAGTGGCTCAAAACTGCTGCCTGTTCCCTTCTCTATCTGTGACAGTACCCAGTGTCTGCCTTCCTGAATCCTTGCTGAGGATTGTTAATAGTCAACAGGGAGTGAAGAAATATCTCCGAAAGGGCTAATTGTTAACTCAAGTGATGAAATGCTGTTGTGTGTACAATAATTGTGAACAATAATTTTGCATTTGGATGAATTGGCCAGTGGCAAAATCAGCTGATGTTCAGAACTATTCACTCCAAGGCCCTGCTTATCAGGCCCTGGGTTTATCAGCCATTGAATTATGAGCCTGGGGTATTGTGTGTTGCACAGTGAAGGCATTATATCTGCACCAGCAAAGCCTCTGTTAGCAAGGCAGGCTGGGTGTGATGCTGTGAGCTGCAGCCAAGCCCAGTTACCACAGGAGAACACCTCTCCTGTTTGGAGCGTGCCAGCCATTCCCTTTGCATATTAACAATATTTATTCTGTTTAAGTGGCTTTGCCATCATGTCTTCAGCTCCCATTCTTCTGAGTGCATGGCTGTAAGCAGTGTCAGGCATAGGCAGAGGTTGTTCCTCCTTGGAGGTGGGATTATTTGTCCTTTGAGGACAGGGCAGGGGTTTGAGATTTTGACTGTAATCAGGGATTTGGCTGTACTCAGCAGCACCAACCACTTCTGTCATTTGCCCAGAGTAAGAGTAGCAAGGTTTGTCTGCCACCCTTTCCCCCAGAATTTTCCTCCTTCCTCCCATCTTGCCCCAGCTTTCTGCACAGTTCTCTCTGGAAGAGCTCCAGCTTGGCTGCTGACCAGAGGAGCCTGCACAGTCGGGTTTCTCTGTACCAGCCTTTCCAAGCCTCTGTGAGGTGACCCCTGTGATGGGGCTTCTGCAGTCACAAAAGAAGGATTAGGCCCACAGCTGATCCCCCCTGGTAATCTGAGGAACACGGTCTGTTCTTTCAAGAACTGTTGCTGTAAAGATTTTAAGGATGTTGTCACAGCTACACTCGAGGGCAAATGGAGCAGTTCATCTGCTTCAGGCTGCGAAGATTTAATTGAGCTCCAAGGGGAGGCTTGAAGCTGAATTAAATCTTCTGCTGATGGAGAGCAAGGTCTACCACAAAGAAATTCTTCCTTGTCTTCCCTGAGTGCTGCTGTACCGACCCAGGACCAGCTCTGACACAGTCCAGAGCAGAGTCAGTGCTGAGAAATGAGCTGTTTACCCTCATGGTGTTACTTCCTACAACCAAATAAATTATTTTATTCTCTGTTCAGCATGATATTCAGAGCAACTGAATGTCATTTTTTAATTGCTGACACTCTGTAACTAGAGATTGTGAGATTTGCAGGCTCTTAGTTGAAATATCATAATAAGATTATTCCCTGTAATCATGTAAGAAGAAATAGCATATATGAGAGAGATAGACCAGGAGAGAATAGTTTATCTGTTTCCCTTAATAATGTAAGTATGACACATGTATTAATTTTGGAGCAGATTGTGGAGATCTATAATAGGAGCCTACATTTTTCTACTCCTGGATTTTACTCTTGGATAAATAAATACTCAAGTTTTAGCACATTATGGGTCTCAGGCCATTTTCTCAGCCTCCTTACTGCCAGAAGTACCTGGTTAGTCCATCTCTGTAAAGATTACACTTGGAGATCCTAAGGCACAATTCTTTTGCCAGTTGCTTGGGGAAAGTTCTCCTGGATTTCTGCTCGGTAAACACCTCTTAAAATGACTTTTAAAAAACCCCTTCAGACCTGTGTTTCTGCTGGTAGGTTTGACAAAGCCATCCTCAGCAGCCAGGACTTTACTGTGGGATCTCTGGAGATAGACAGATTTAGTCCTGAGCCTCAGAGACCCCACAGTATCTCTAAGAATATGTCAAAAAATACTTCCATGGAAGGAAGAATTTATGCAGACTGTCATCTGCTGTCTTGGGTTTTTCTGTGCTTTTAGGACAGGAGAATTTGGATTGTTCTGTGAAACAGTGTTTTTGTTTAGGATCTGTAATGTTTTTCACATGAAAAAAGAAATACTGAAATCTCTTAAATCCCAAGAGGGTGAAATATCTGGATGAGTGGTAGAACTTCAGGATATTGGTGGGCCTCAAACTTCTGGGAATATGTAAAGTGTCATGTTTTGTTACTTACAATAGAGAGGTGCTTGATGAGAAGGTATTTCTGCAATAACATGATTATTTTCATGGATTTCACAAGAATTCAGAGGGGTCTCCTTCTATCAGATCAGTTCATTAACATACTCCCAAAAGTCATGGTTCTAGACTTCATGTATTTTTCACAAATCCTCTCTTTTAGTGATGTGCCTGAACACATTTTTATTCAGAGGCAACCAACCTGGGACCACCACTAAGGTGTCAGACGTGTTTAAACTAGAGAAGAGTTATTATAGAATTCAACCTTGAACTGCCTGAGGTTACAGGAAAGCACAGAACAAGCCATGAATTATGGGGAAATAGATGTGAGGTGAGTGACAGGTAATATTCTTGGAGGCTTTAGGATTCCAGGAAAAAGGAAAATGTGAAATGCATGGTGAGACAAAATTTGAGACCCTTCAGAGACGCTAATAAATCTGATGGGTGTTGATTAGTGCAATATTTGTGAGCAGCCTCCCATCTTTTGTGCAATCAAGAGAGAATTCTTTCTGAGTCAGTGCATGGTAACCTGGTTCTCACCTTGTACCATGATTTTCACAGGCACAAAAGTTGGTATAAGTCACTGAGCTGATTTGTTTTAATAGCATTTTACCAATGTTCTGGACAGGAAAAAGTGAAGCAGCCATCATGGCAGCTATACTGGTTTTTGTCTGGTGGCTGGGATTTCATTGCACAGTCCCAGGTCTTAACTCTTTTGCTTTTCTCTAACATGACAAAATGAGAGAAGTCTAAACCAGACATAGCTGCATCCACACCAAAACTTGAACCAAATCCATTGCAAAAATGAACAGACTGATGCCTGTGACTGAAGCTCGTGGATGCCTCACCCCTTCTTATGCTGAAACAGCTCTGGGAAGGGTTTGCCTTTCCCATAGGAGACTCAGTGTCCTGTTGTGCTGAAATTCCTCCTGGTGCTTTGGGTATCATGTCAAGTAACTCTGCATGGGGATGCTTGCTGGAGCTGAAGCTCTCTGTGACCTTGGTGGGGTCAATCCTGTGCTGAGGTGAAAACAGCATCCAGTCCATATGTTCAGCCTGGCCTGTGGCTCCAGGAAGTGCCTTGGGTGGGTTCAGGATCAAAGTCATACCTCTGCCTCCTCGGGTAGAGGGACACTTGCCAGGACTGGAGGGGGAAATGCTGATGCTTCTGAAACCAAGGACAGCCATGATTTTTCCTCCTCCCACCTAGGTTAGAAACCTGGAGAACCTTAGGACATTTCTGTTTATCTTCGTTTAACTAGCAAAGAGAAAGATTGATTTTGATTTAAATGTCAGATGACAGAATTATAGACTTGCCAACATCTTTGGTGCCCTTTTATTTAAAAGAAGCATCTGTGCAATAATTGGTACCCACAACAAAGCCAAGGTCTCAGCCAGCAAAATTAAAGTGACTCTAAGAAACTGGTAAATGCAAAGCACAAAGATGCCTGAATCTGCCTCAGAAACTTCAACTTCTCTTGAAGCTGCAGGATGGGGGTAAGAGAATTTTCTAATCCTCTGACTCACCTACGAAATTGTTCTGCAAAGCCTGTGAGGCTCAGGATGTAACATTGTTTCTAAGAGATGAAGGGATGGGAAGATTTAGGAATAGTTTACAGTGGGAGGTGATGGTGGTTTCTTAGGGGTCAGTTGCTCATTTGGCTCTGCTGGGTAATTAAATGGGGCTGATCTTGAGTCCTGGATCCTTTCAGGGGTCCTGTGTCTATTTTTGGTCTCCCCAGTACAAGAGAGGCACAGACATATTGGAAAGAGTCCAGAGAAGGACCACAATTGTGGTTAAGGGTCTGGAGCTTCTGTCCTATGAGGAGGGTGAGAAAGCTGGGAACTCATGGAGGATTTCATCACGATGTACAAACACTGGAAGGGAGGATACAGAGAGGACAGGGCCAGGCTCTTTTCAGTGGTGCCAGTGACAGGACCATAGGAGGGTCTATCTGAACATCAGGAAATACTTTTTTTACTGTGATACTGACAAAGTGCCTCCTGGGTGATGTGGAGTCTTCATCCTTGGAGGTGTTCAAAAGCCATTAGACTTGGCAGCTGGCGCTGGGTGGTCCTGTGAGGGGAGGAGGCAGGAAGAACTGCAGAGGTCCCTTCCCACCTCTACCACTCTGTGATTCTTTGTAAAACTAAGGGTTGGTTTACTGAAAGGAATTACATCTTTCCAACTACAGGTGGTTATGACCACACCAATATTTTTCTGTACAAGAAGTCTCTGGTGGAGGATAGCTCAGGTTCCAGAGGTCCACATGGAAATGTGAAGCAAGTCCATACTACAAGATGAGGATATGCAGGCTGGAGATGAGCTACAGGCTCTTTGAAGTGATGTTTCACTGTGCTTTGCTGCTGGAAATGGGCTTTGACAGAGGAAGTTCTCTGCAGTGAGAGAACCTGGCAGCACCTCAGGTTGGGTAGTGGCAATGTCTTTATCCGAGGGACAGACTCTCAACCTCCATCCCATGCGGACTTGCTTGGAGCTTTGCAGCATAGCCAAAATAGCAGCAAAACGTGTCTGACTCATTTTCTGCATCACTGAAACACTGTGCAGCGTTGCAGTTGACCCAGCAGTGGTTTAATAATATCTGCAATTCCAGTGATGTCTCCTGGAGAGATCTGAACTACTGACACCATGTAGTGCAGTGGAATAATGGGAAATGAGTTTTGATGGGAGAGAGGGTAACAGTAAAGACAAAAGTCTCTTCTAGATCAAGAGGTTAATGCAGGCCAGGCCAGTGAAGTGTTGCTGGTGGAGGTGCTGATAGGCCATGGAAAATTTACAAGCTGACATCCTGAGCCACTGTCAGACTGCAAAACATTGACCTCAGTCCTCTAGGCCTGTCATGCCATGGCCAGGCAGGGGACACTGAGTCTCTGCAGAAGATGAGATTGTGTGCTGATGGTCAGTCAGCTTTCCCTGCAGTGTTCTTTTAGGATCTGCTGATCTCTGCATCACACTCGGTGTCATCCCGAGTAGGGCTCTGTGTCTGATCTGTTTGCCCTGAAAATGCAGAGCCAAGGCCTCACTGGAGGGAGGAGGAGTTTTGGGGGCTGGCTGGTCTCTGTGCTGAACTGTGGGCTTCACTGCAAACATGGAGAATGCATCTAATCTTTAAATGTCCTTAATCATTCCAATTTCACATCAGGTAGGGGTCTCTTTGGCATAGCATTGGCCTTGTAATTGTTCAGCATTTAATTCTCTTCATTGATCCTTCTCCTTCTTCATAAAATTGCTGAGTTTGTTTCTTTTTGTCTGAAGGAAAGGAATATTCTAGCTCTTCTTAATTAGGTGAATATTAACCTAAACAGTTCAAAAATTCCTGTGAGGATACAGGTTTTATAGAATGTGTCTTCTTTAAACCCTGGGTGATGTGCCCAGTGGAAAACTGGGAGTCTCCCAACATCTCAGTCCCAAAGAGGAAAGACTGGTTTTAGCACCATGCTAAAAATTATCTCAGCTGTGTCTTCCTCTCACTTCTGATCCTGACTTGCCCTGATGGTTGTTGAGGTGCTTTTCTCACCCTCCAGAGCAGCTCACTGCCTCCATGGTGTCAGAAGGTCTGGTTGCCTGGTGTTTATAGAAATTGGAAGTCCTCCAGTGAAAGGCTGAGTGTTATTTCACTCCTTTAACAACCCACCATCCCGTGTAAGCTGTAACCCTCATGCTTCATGTAAGCCTCAGTCTTATTTTAAACCTAATCTGATATAAATTTGCTTATACAAAAGCAGAGAGAGAGATATGAGGAGAGCTGACCTCCCCACATACCTACTTAGATTTCCAGTTTGAAGACAGTGTAAGTAAGTAAAGAGTAAAACCTGAGCAGATTTTTCAGAACTTGGCCCCTGGGCAGCCCTTTTCTCCCTGATAGAATGAAAGTAGCAGTAATGGGAGTTCCTTGTCTCACACTTCTCCTGTGCTCTTGGAGACACAGGATGTTTCCACCCCTCTGAGATCCAGCCCTCTCCACCAGGCACTGTCTCACCTGCGCATCACCAAGCTGGGACACCAAAAGCCAAATCCAGATGATGCTCTGGGGCCAAAGCTGGCAACTTCAACTTGTCTATGCTGAGAATTTGGTGTCCTTCAACTGTGTGCAAGGCACTAGCACTGGGGATTTGGGCCATGCTGCCTGACAGAAGGGTAAATGGGTGAAAAGGATACAGCCCAAGCCAGCTGGGGTCTGATTAGTGGTCTCCAACCCTCATTATGGTCAGGCAGCTGTTTGTCTTATGAAAGATGGAGCATCTGCTTGCAGGGTAAATCAGACAGCTAGTTGTGAGATATCCAGCTGAAAATTCTCCTAACACATGCTGATTGAGTATTAGCTGATAAAAGTGTGGATTGTCTGGCTCCTGTTGAACTGTGCAACCAGAAACCTCAAAGATTTTACTGCTGGAAGTCAGGGGAAAACTTGGGTACATAAAAGGGCAATAAATCAGAGCCTGAAAGGTTTTTAGATTTAATGGGGCAGTGAACAGCATGGAAAGAGGACCAAATATTTCGCCTTCTCCATATTTCTTTCTCTCCCCCTCTCCCTTCAGCTTTTGTGCTTTGCCATAGGGGAGTACTGAGGGAGGCTGTACAACATCACTTTTCCTAAGATGAAGTCCCTAACTGTTGTATTTTGTTCCATTCTGCAGCTACAAAATTTACGATAACAATAAATTGAAGTTGGTAATATGCTCCCCAACTTATCAGTGAATTTCTGTATAAAAATGAACATGAAATACAATCTTTCTGCTTCTGACTTGGAAGTGTTCTTGCAAGGCAGCCAGAAACTACAGATCTCTTTTCCACTGCAGTGGGGACCCCTCCTACTGGCTTCATTCATGCAGAGGTGATCAGGCTTCTCAGAAAGCTTTGTAGGCTTCCAAGAGATGCATCATTTTCAAATTCATTTCCTGCTTGGGTTAATAAACTCTTGATTCATCTCCTTCTTTCCAGTTACAGACTGGTTGTGGTGACTCTAAATATTAGCCTATCAAGATGAAAGGGCAATATCATGGGCAATACACAGACTGCAGAGGAGTTCAATTATTTGTTTGCATCAATCTTCACTCCAAAGCTGTGTTCATATTGGAAAAGGTTTGGGCGACAGGGTGAGAAGAGATGTGTGGGAGGGAATCCCTTTCCTCTTCTGAGTTTTAATTTCTGAGTGTCATTGAACTATTCCCACCACAAGCAGAGCTCTGTGAGGCACAGTGTTTCTGACACAGTGTCTCTGTGAGTGCATCACATCTTTCCTGACACTGGGACTGCAGGTAATCCAGGATCCCATTTTGGAGCATTTTTCCTTCTTTGCTTGTGCTTTGCCAATAGGATGATTAGAGGGGAAGGCAACAGAGGGACTGAGAAAGGGAGCCAAAATCAATATGACACTGGAACAAATCGGGATTTTAAGGCTTCTCCTCAGTTGGGAACACATCATGGGCACTTCTCTCTTGTACCCTGATGAAGTTGGCAGGGTGCAGCTTTGGCTCCTAAGGACCTGGTCCCAGAAAAGAGGCACAGATCAGGGCAGTGGAAAAACCAAGGTGTTCTGAAAGAGCTGAGAGTTCAGTACCACATGGAAAATGCACAACCATGCATCAAAAGCAGCTGGAGAAACAGAATAATGCTGCAGTTAAAATATTTGGCTTGGGTTTTCGTGACTGAGCTCTTGGTTTCACTATGCTTTGCTTTATTCACTTAATGTTGTTTGCGAGTATGCTGAGAGTCCCAATGGAGTTGGGAAAATGTCTTCCGGTCTTCAATTTATCAATTTAAATTATTTTAAATCAATTTGTCATTGATCTATAATTTTCCACTGTATTTTGTTTCTTCTCTAATAAAACTGTGACAAAGATTGTGGACACTGGGAACCAACCATTTAAAAGTAAAGAGTTAAAGGAAATTATTTGCAAATATCTTTAAAGCTATTTGCCAAGTACTTATAAAAAAATCAATACATTTAAAGAAAATCAGGATGGTTCCCAAACATTCTGCTAACCAAAATGGGGCTTTATGCATAATAAATACTATTTATGATGAATAATTTGACTAGGGAGAACTGGAGAGAGGCCAATGTATCCATCTATTTAATATGAACTATGGGTGATCCAAAGAATCATAGACTTCTCAGTCTTATTTCAGTTGCTGAAAGAATAACTGATAAAATTAATTAAAGAACAGGCAGTAAAACACCAGGGCAGATATAAGTTGAAAGCAGCAAAACTCCATGAATTTTGAGGGTAAAATCACACATGCTTTCATTCATACTTTCTAAGCAAGGTATAGATTACTCCTTCCACTGGCATTTCTGTATCTGCTAAGATCATGAACAGAGATTTGGGCTTTCACTCAGTGTAGGCAGAGCTTAGCACGTTGCCACCTAATCTTTGGTGATGTCTTAGAAAGCTGCAGCACCTGAATGCAAATAATGTTTTGTGTCTGATGTTAATAACCCCTCGATTTCTTTGGGAAGATTAAGAGCAGAGCAGATAATGGATGACTGGCAAAGACAGTTAATTTAGATTTTCAAGATGCTTTTTAAAAAAATGCATTACAGGATGCTATTAATGGGATTTGGTGAGTATAGAGGCAGAAGGAAGGCAGAGACATAGCTTCAGCAGTGGTGAAGAGGAGGGACAAAAAGACAAGGGCCAAGAGTTCAATTCTCAGCATGGGAAGAGGTTAATAACAAGTTCCACCCAGAATCAGGTTCATGAAGATTTGTGGGGAATAAAAGCAACTCCATAAAAGCCTAATAAACCATAAAAATTGCCAACATGAATTTCAGTATAACCAAGCAGTAGGCAGTGCTGCTCAAAAGGACTAATTTAAAGGTTTCATACACACTGATGATTTCTGCTTTCAATTTAACCCTCTAGATATAAGGGCATAATTGGTAGCAACTGAAAGAAGGGATTCTGGCAGCACACAGCAGGGCTTGCAACAGTGAAAAGCCTGCTCAGCTGAGTTAAGGAATGGGTGGAAGAAGCTGTGTCCAATAATAAATGATGTGTCTAATAATAATTCGATGAACTAATGCTCCATTTGTGCCACCTGCTGTATCGAGCCTGATCACCCTTTTGTTGAGAAAAAGAATGGTAGAATCAAAGAATCATGAAATTGTTAAGGTTGGAAAAGACCTTTGAGAGCACCGAGTCCAACCGTTAACCCAGAACTGCCAAGTCCCAAGACCAAGTCATGTCCCCAAGTGCCACATCTACACGTCTTTTAAATATCTCCAGGGGTATTGGCTCAGTCATTGCTCTGGGCAGTTTCTTCCAATGCCTGACTATCCTTTGAGTGAAGAAATGTTTTCTAATACACTGCCTAAACCTTCCCTGGCACAGCCTGAGACTAAGTCCTCTTGTCCTGATACTTGTTAGGTGGAAGAAGAGACCAACCTACAGCTACAACCTCCTGTGAGGGACTTGTAGAGAGTCACGAGGTCTTTCCTGAGCCCCCTTTACTCCAGGTGGAGCAACCCCACCTCCCTCAGCTGCCCCTCATCAGACTTGTGCTCCAGACTCTTCCCAGCTCTGTTCCCTTCTCTGGACGTGCTCCAGAACCTCAATGTCTTTCTTGTCCTGCAGGGTCCAAAACTGACCCCAGGATTTGAGGTGTGGCCTCCCCAGTGCCCAGCACACAGGGACAGTCACTGCCCTGGTCCTGCTGCCCACACTTGTGCTGACACTGAGGGCCAGGGAGCCACCGGCCTCCTTGCCCACCTNCCTCCGCAGAGCCTGCCTTCCCTCCAGCACATCACCACTCCTGTCCAGCTGGGTGCCATCTGTGAACTTACTGAAGGTGCCCTTGATCCCCTCATCCAGATCACCAATATTAAACAAGACCAGGTCCAGGACTGAGCCCTGGGGACCAGGAACCAATAGTGAGTGGCTGCCAACTGGATGTAGCAAAACTCAACACGATTCTCTGGGCTTGACTACCCAGCCAGTTTTTTACCCAGTGAAGACTCTGTTCCTCCAAGCCATGGGAATTCAGTTTCTGCAGTTTCTATGCTCTGGGAAATGGTGTCAAAGGCTTTACTGAAGTCCAGGTAGACACATCCAGAGCCCTTCCCTCAGCCACCAGGTGGTCACTTGCTCATAGAAGGAGATCAGGTTGGTCAAGCAGGACCTGCCTTTCCCAAACCCATGCTGGGTGGGCATGATCACCTGCTTGTCCTGTACATGTCACATGGTGGCACCCAGAGGGACTTCATAATCTTTCCTGGCACTGAAGTCAGGTTGACAGGCCTGATGTTCCCTGGATCCTGCTTCTGCCCCTTTTCATAAATGGACATCACCTCCAGCAAACTGGGATCTCTCCGGGTAGTCAGGATTGCTGGTAAATGATTAAATATGATTGAGAGTGCAAATAGGAAAAAAATGACAGCGATCAGCAACATGTAGTTTTTCTTTACAGGCTTGAAGGAAAATGTTGCAATTTAATCCATAGGGAAAGAAGATGAGTTAGAACTGACCTATTTTACAGGGGTAATATTCAAAGGGAAGAACTTGTCTGCCACTTTCTGGTTTTGCTTTTTGTATTTGAATTCTTTTTATGAAGTAATGAGTACAGAGAACTACAAAGACAGTAAAAGGCAGTTTGTTTCAAGAAGTAGAACTGTTCAGAAGCTGCATGACAGAGGCTGCATATTAACTTTGAGGACCTCAGTGGGGGAAGTAATTCTTGGTGGCAGCTATATACTTTTGTAGTGCATGCTTATATCTGTATATATGTATATGTGTATTTATTTTTTTTTAATTAAGGATTTAGTACTTTCAGGATGTAGAATTTTAGTACTCTAAAGGAAAGGAAATGTCATGGGCTGTGAACATTCAAGGTACATACTGATCTCAAACTGGGAATGGAAAGGGATGTCATATCGTGGAAATACCACCCTGCTCACAAGTGCTGGTCTACACAAAATCACTTTCACTCTGCAGTGACTATAACATGGGTTGTCTCCTTCCAAACTGCACAGGATTCAGATTTGTTGGCAGTTTGGGGTTCTAGATCAGACTGTTTTGAAGTTGCCCAGTGTGGTGTCCCGGACCAATCTGAAATGCTTGGGCAGGGGTGTGAGGCTTTGCCTGCCTGTGACTGCAGTTTTCATTCAGTCTGAAGCATTTAAAACTGGGAAGGTGTGATCATCACAGCTCTTGGGCAGCAAAACTCCAGATCTTAATTTTTTTTTAAGAACTGTGAAGTGAAATCCCTCCAAAGCTGAAGAATGCCATGAGAAATTGCCTGTGACCTGACCCTCCTGGGTGTGATGACACAGGCTGGGATGTTGCTGTGCACACTTGTGCTGGTCTGGGAGAGACAGCAAGCTCCAGGCAGCTGTGAGATGCCTGCTGATGGGTAGGGCTGCTGCTGGGAGCGAGATGTCAGGGCCCTGTGCCATCAGTGGGGATCAGTTGCTGGAAAACTGAACATGTGCTCTCTATTTTTCTCTTTTTTCCTGAAGTCACTTGATGTGCATGTTAAGATATGATCACCTGAGGCACCTGATCTGCCTGTTTTCCCATAATGGTTCTTGCTGGCTTAGCCCTGCACTAATTGGAGTCCTCCAGCTGGTGCTGAGAAGTCACCTGCTGTCTTCTTGCCTTACCTCCTTTTTCTGCAGCACGCCTAATGTCAGAGGTAGCAAACAGGATAAGGAAGAGCTATCTGGATGCTAAATAAGCTCTTAAGATACTGATCAAATGTGACACAGGGATCACATCTCCCTTTGTTTGAGAAGGCAGGGAAGTGCTCAGCCTTCAATTATCACTGGGGAGCTGAGGCACAGAAATTTCCTGGTCACACCATGAAGAAATTCAATGGCAGCAAATGATTCCAGCTTTCCTGGAGTCCAGCCCTGGCTGTAAAGCAGGAGTCTGACCCTTCAAAGAGGCTGTTTTCTCCCCTCCTGCCTGTTTCTCACTGTGTCTCATTGCATCCTGCTTGGAATTAGCATCCACATGTGCTGTGGACAGGTCAGGTGTTTCTGGGTTGCTCTGTGGGGAATAAGCCTTAATTCAGGGCTTTTATGCAAATTCATACCAGCAATGATCCAAAAATAGTAATCCTTAATCATGGGTAATTTCTAAAATGAATCAAGCACATTCTTTTCCAATGAATGATTCTCTTAGTAATGATAAGGACTTTCTAATGTCCCTACAATATGTTTTTAAAAGGCATCAGTCTCTCCTTTTAATAAATCCCCTTTGGAAATATTGTGTGTAATTTGAAAACCTTGGGAAAAAAGGAGAGTCTTGTTGAGGGCAGTCACTGCTCTTCAGCCTTAATCACATCAAGATAGTTTTTGTCTGCAGATTTCACTCGTGTGTGTGGATGTGTGGCTCAGACCTTTCCTTAGGCATGCACTGACTTGATAAGCTGCAATGACCATGGCAGTGACCCATGGATGGTGGGTGACTGGGAGATGGGGCATTTTGAAGCTGCACCTCTCCATCCACCCTGCTGCACCTTTGTGGGTTTCTGTGGCAGCCACAGGCACCAGGAAGCAGTGATTTTGTACCCACCACAGAGCACCCTGGAAACACCTTGGGCAGAGACTTTCAGCATAACCCTGGCCTTTGTACTACTCTGAAGGACAACTCTAAACTGCAGGAAATTGTGCAAAAACCAGAAAGCCAGGGGAGGTAGTACTGGACCACATTGCCTTGTAGAGGTATTTCTCTGTTAATTGGGTATAAAGCTGCTGTGACCTATTGAATAAGCCTAGAAGAAAAAGGAGGAGCATAGTCTGTCCTAGAGGCACTGTGTAGAGTCAGTGGAGGGACCCAGGAAACATCTGGCTGGAGATGTTTGCCTTGAAGTGCTCGGACTCTGAGAGGGGACATAACTGAGCCAGACCAGAGAAACATGAGCAGTCACACTTGTGCCACACGTGCATCTGCCCTCACTGTCAGGAATGTGAAACTTTCCACTAATATTGGTTTTTCCTTACTATCTCCTAGTCTTTCATTCTGCCAATCTAGAGGCAAAAAACCATCACAGATTGTTTCCTTAGAGTGCTGATATTGTGAATGCTCAGTTCTATTTCAGGGAGGCATAGTTACACTCAGGAGTTCCTGGCACTTTGATTCATACTTCTCCCATAGGATGCCCAGACCACCTGTGCAGTAGCTATTTTACCAACAGCTCTTTGGTAAGTCAGAAGTAGCAAAGTGTGGAATTAACAAGAGAAAACCTTTATTCCTTTCTGGAATGTATTTCACCAGGAATTGAGAATCTGTCCCAATGTGCAGTGCCTGGGACTGAGGGCCAAGGATGCAAATCATCCTGCTCCTGCAGCATGGTTGCACTAAATGTCCAGCATGAGCAGCTTGTTTTGGCTTTTCCTAGAGTTTTCAAGGCTGTCCCATAGAAGGAACAAGATCCCTACATGGCAGTGCAGCATTAGGGTTGAACTCTGTGATAATGTCCAGTTCTCTCTTGCATTTACAAGTATGTCAACAGAAGGGACATGGCCTCATTTACAGACCCATAACTGTGAGTTAGAGCTTCCCTTTGTGCCTCTGCTGAAGGGCAGGCAAGTTTCCTGGTGATGTGAAGGGAAAGCTCCTTGTCTGAAAAGCTGATAATCTAGATAGACATCATTCAAAACCAAGGGGTGTGAAGCAGGTGAACATCCAAACTAAGAGCTGAATTTGGAAATTTACTGCTCTTCTAGCCTGTCCAGTGTTGGTCTCAGTGCCTGGATTGCTGGAACTGGTAGTTTTTCGTAAATAAGATACAGGAAAGCTCACATAGCTTTAGCTTTTAATATATAGCTTTTTTATAGATTTAGCTTTTAGCTTTTAGCTAAAGCTAGCTTAAAAAATGCATATGCCTGTGTTTAAAGGTGAGGGAAAGGTAAGTAGGTTATGGTGAAGTCATGTGGTGTGATTGACTTGTTTTTATAAACATGTTTGTTTACTTATCTTCCTAAAAGCGTGGGTGCTAGAACAGAGGAACTGTGGTGTATCTTGTAGCAGGAGAAGGGGTGGAGGCAGGCAGGCAGAAATATGTGATGGAGGCATGGAAATCTTTTAAACTGGATTTACCTCTGGAGATGTGATATGAAACTTCTCCCTTCAACATCAGTGTACCAGGGTGGTCATCCTCCTTCCTCATATCCTTTGGGACAACCCAACTGTTGCAAGGGTTTGCTGCAGCTAATCAGCAGCTGCTCCTTGGCTTTCCATGTGCTGCTTTGTGCTGCACAGAGCCTGTAGATCACCCCTGGGCAGTGCCATGTTCTTGCTTCTGTCTTCTTGTGACTCAATTCCCCTTGCCTGGTATTGCTGTCCCTGGGGTTCATGTGGGCTCTCTGCCTGGGTCTTCTCACTGCCTATTTTCTCCCTGCCTTTAACTAGCTGAGTTGGTGGAGTAATTTGACTGAAAATTATCCTTTGATAATCCTAGTCTGGATGTCATGCAAGATCCAAGGTGGTCCTACAGAATGTGAGAGACACTGACAAACACTATTTGTGGGAGCCATGGGTAAATGTCTGCTGAGGAATTCTTCCTATCCCACCTCCTAAATTTCATTCTGTACATGCTTTCTTACAGAGAAATTGTTCTGCAAACACTATAGAGAGCTGTAAGGTATTAAAATTGGATTTAGGTTAGCATCATCCCACCTGGAAATCCAGGTGCTTTACTTATCATGACTTGAGCTCTCCAGAGTTTGGAGACAACCATAAAGCTTCTGTGAACATCCTTAAATAGCTGTTCTGCATGTATAAATGCTGCTCTTAGCTTCCAAAGCAAGTGATATGTATTGCTGGCATAGCTCTCTCTTTCCCTGGGTATTAATTACCTCATTCTTCTGCAGAAGAGCATGGCAGCAGGAGTGGCAGGGTTTGTGTTACATACGTCTCTCATCAAATACTCCTTCTCCATTTAGGAGAAGATACGAGTGAGCAAGAGAGAAGAAATGCTGTGTGGGAGGCAGAAAAAAAGGAAGAAAACAGTGTGTGGAAAATTTAAGAAACAATAATCAGTGGTAGTTATTGGAAATGTCCAGATAACATGGTGGGAGGGTAACATCACAATGTATCTACCTTCTTGCAATCCTCAGTGTTATCCTAGCAACTCTCATCACAGGGAAATCGTGCCCCTCTGTAGAGAAGAGCAATTATTTTTAAGGCCATGTTAAAATCTAAGCTCCTTTTTCAGCTGGTGTGGGTGGCATAACTGTATGAGCTGAGCTCAGGGGATTCAACTGCAGCCAAAGTCCTGGTTTCACAGAATCTCAGAATCACTAGGTTGGAAGAGACCTTCAAGATCATCGAGTCCAACCCATACCCTAATGCCTCAAATAAACCATGGTACTGAGTGCCACATCCAGTCTTTTTTATGGTTCTGTTGCCATAAAACACTCCACAGGTTTGTTCTAGGTGGTGAATGCAGGGTGCTGCATCCAAGAGACATTTTAAAGGAAGTATAGATAACACAAAACTCACTCACCCTGCTAGGATGCTGGGATTTAGCCAGCAGATGCTTATAAACAGGGTGGCTGGCCCTAGTTGTAGCTTTCCCCTTAATCCACACAGCACAGCTCCTCCCAGGAACCTCCTGAGCCTTGGGGTCAATGCTGCTTCTGAGGAAGAAAAGCTGCCAATTAAAGGGCTGGATGCCTGGTGTCCTTTTCTGGTTTATGTGTTGGCAGGCTAATTGCAAAGTTGTCATCTTGGGAGAGAAAAAGGTGGAAAAGACAAATGGGGACAGGCTGATTAGATTTTGCTCTCAGCCTGAGGAAGTGCATAGTTGGAGTGTGGAGTTTACTGGGAAATGGAGGCCTAACCCAGTGGCTTTGGAAATCAATAGGAGTTCTCCACCTGGCTTTAGTGTCTCTGTTCTAAGCAAACAGAAGATCGTGGAAATAGGAAAACAAAATGATAACAAAGCTGCAGAATGCACATTTATCCTGGGCTCTGTGCAGATACAATTACCTGTCTAGGCTTGTGGAGAGACAAAACAGTGATGTTTCCCTTAAGGGAAATTACTTAAACAAGCAGACAAACCAACTGACCCAAATAATGCATTCAGGGGAAAATGATAGAGGAGTCTGCAAAGGAGGAAGATATAAGGCTCGGTTCTGCCTGTTGCAGTCCTCCCCAATCCTGAGTTTAAAAGTAAAATAGTACAAGGAGTGGAGGAGGCAGCCCCAGTTCTACAAGGATGTGGGAGATTGATTAGCCAAAAGGTAAAGGAGAGTAAATAAAAAAACAACTAAAAACTTCCTAGTGTAGAGACAAAGAATTGAGATCTGTTAGAGCTGTATAGGAGGGAGCAAACCCAAGTTGGAAATAAATTAAAAACAAACAGGTTGTCTTGGGAGTCTTCAATCTACCTGGTTCTCTGTGAATGTATCTTATGTCTGGTGCATTCTATAACTACAGTAGAAAATCAGAGTGGTCTATGATGTGCAGTGAGGTTGTTGCTTTGCCTATGTATTCCTGAATAATGCCTGGTTACTATGGTGATAGGCACTATAGAAAGTGTTCATATGGAATCCTTGACAATTTGTAATCCAGTGGGGGGAGAGTGATGGTCTGAGAGAGTGTCTCTGCCAGATGGAGAGCCTCCAGAGAACACCCCTACAGGGACTAATGGGTCCTCACTGGAAATCTTTGATTCATATGCTGAATTAATATATTTTGAGAGAAATAAAATGTGTTCTACACATCTAACCTTTGTTGCTTTGCTGGCTACACATTGACTCAGAATCTTATGGACACCTGAGTAAATGCACTGAATTTTGCATTTAGTGAGGCCTACCAGGTATTTGAACTCATATCTGCTTTTAAGCAGCTAATTCCTTAAGCGGGTGATATTAAGAATGTCAAACAGCCGATGAACTGGGGTGAGACTCATGAAATCAGAGTCATAGATATTTGAAGGGACCTTGGGAGGTCACCTAACCCCAGCTCAAGCAGGGCCAGCTAGACAGTGGTTCCTGAGTGCCACATCCAGAGGGAAGTTAAATACCTCCAAGGAAGGAGAGTCTGAGCAACTGGTTCTAGGGGTCCCCATTCTCATAGCAGATAAGTTCTTCATGTTAAAATGGCATTTCCTGTATGCCACTTTGTGCCCATTGCCATCTGAGTGGGCACTGCTGAGAAGAGTCTTTGTCTTCTTTACATTCTCCTGTCAAATACTGATTCACATAGGTAAGTTTCTCCCTGACCCTTCTCTTCGTGAAACCTGAACAATCCCAGCTCTCCCAGCCACTTCTGTGCCAGACACTCCCATCCTTTATGGCCCTTTGCTGGACTCACTCCAGCATTTCCATGTCTCTCTTGTATTGTGGAGCTCAGCCTTGGAGAGCTTGGCCACAGGCATTGTCCTTTGGACGCCATCCACATTGTCTGTCAGAAAATGATCAAAGGAGGCAGGATCCAGACCTGTGTGTCCCAGCTCTCCACTCTGACAGCCAGACCATGCTTTCTAGCCAGGCTCAGAGATGGTTCCCTTCTCTGGCTTCTCTTCCTTGCTGCAGTGAAAGCCTGGTTGGAATGATTATCAGAAGTGGAGAAGTTGATGAGTCACTGTCTTGTAGAGCAGTGCAATTTTGTGTGGAGCACTGCGCTGATCTGCCCACCCATCTCGGGTGAAGATTTATTTATGGTGCTCTCCAAAGTGATACTGTAATATCCTTTCCTAGCCCACATTCCCGCTGGTGCCTGCTCACTACGAGATTTCTTTCTTTTTTTTCCTCCACCCAATGTGTTAAGTAAGATTATAGTGTATTGAGGTTGAAGGGAGCAGGATATTATTAGGATTTTTATCATCAAATTACTACTTTAAGCAATTTGGAAGTCTCTTATCAGTCATGTAGAGCATAATGTACTGGACCTGGCCATGACATCCTCTCTCAGCACCAAGGCAAGATTCAGTGATCACCCAGAGGTTACCCAGGGTAAAGGTGGAAAACATTTTGGTGTGAGCAGCTGTTCCTGGTGCTGGCTGCTTTACTCTCAGGGAGGGTTTAGGGACATTGCATTTGTCTCATTGAAGCATTTCTTCTGCTTGCTAAGTTGTGCTTCACTAATGTACTCATCTGCCAGGAGGCTTTTTTCAGTTTATGCCATTGCAAAATGGAGAGCACATCTCCCCACTCCTCCCCACCTCCTTGCTCTGCCCAGGGAGGGCTCCAGGGGCTGGAGGAGGCACCTGATGCCTGCAGGGAAATGTGAGTGCTTTGCCGTCTTTGTCTTCGATGCAGTGTGAGATAAGTGATCTGCTGAAGGGGTCTATGGAAGGTAGAGCTGCTCATCCACCACTTTCTCCTCATCTGTTGCAGGCATGGAAGTGGTCAAGTCATATTTAATTTTGGTATGAAATTAGATTGTGTTTTGAGTCAAATTCCGTGGGTTGCCTGGCAGGGAACCTGGATTACTTTCAGCAATGCTAAGTTTAAGTTGCTATGTGCAAGTGATAAAATAGTACCTTCCCTGTTTCAGCAGAAGTTAAATATTTCTGATCATTTAGAAA
Source organism: Thryothorus ludovicianus (assembly GCA_013397245.1). Lineage (NCBI taxonomy): Eukaryota > Metazoa > Chordata > Aves > Passeriformes > Certhiidae > Thryothorus > Thryothorus ludovicianus. The sequence goes on from VZTB01003723.1 coordinate 398,977, forward strand.
TTTCATTCTATACTTCTATTCTAACAAAACAATAATATTTGATAAAATGAAAAGTGATAGAAATGCAACAATGAGTTTTGGATTCCCAAATGCTGATACATTTGTGTCATGAAAGCTGCTCAAAGATAGGAAGAAAAAAAAACAAAAAGATTCTTTCTTTTCCCTGGTCAAAACCAAGCACAGCTCTCCTTGTGCACTACCTAGAGCTGTGCTTAGAGCAACTGCTTCTGGTTTTCACTTTGCTGACATCTCTGGAAGTGTTCAAGGCCAGGCTGGATGGGGCTCTGAGCAACTTGGTTTAGTGGAAGGTGTCCCTTCTCTTGGCAGGTGTGTTGGAACTAAATCATCCTGAAGGACCCTTCTAACCCCAAACCATTCTATAGTTCTAGAGTGGGCTGATATACACATGGTGGTGATGCTCCCTCCTTTCTTCTGCTGAAATACTAGATTTTGAATTTTTATTTTGACTCATGCTACCCTTCAACCAGTTTTGAGAGTCTGTTCAATTTAACACTCAAAAATTAACTCTGAGGGCAGCAGTGGAGTGGTTAACAAGAAGGACAGGGGAGCACAGTGATGGAGATGAAAGGGAGATGAGACAGGATTATCCAGGACAAGTTTGTGTTTGCCGCAGGGGGATGAGTCAGTGGTGACGGTGCCTAATGTAGATTTTGAGATGCGAGAGAATTTTTTCCAAGCAAGATTTTCAATGAAAAATATGGTTTAAATGTGGACTAATGTGAAATGATACAACAGGGACAGTAAAGTGCATATGTTAAACTGGGCATCTCTGCAGCAGCCACCCAGTGAAAGGATTGATGGGTTATTTATTGCAGATTATATGACAGGGAAAGAAACCTGGCTCATCAGAGGTCAGGGAAATTAAATGTCGTCCTCTTGTCATGGTAGGTGCTGAAATCGATCTGTTACCTCCTGTTACATCTTTTGATGAGCATGCAGAACAGGCTGTTGCTCAGTGGATGAGGTCAGATTTTAGAGTTATAGCTGACTAATTTCTAGGCAAGCAATAACATTTCTCATTATGAATCTTCATAAAATCATAGAATGATTTGGGTTGGAAAGGATCGTATAGATCATCTAGTTCCAACTCCCTGCCATGGGCAGGGACACCTTCGACTAGACCAGGATTCTCAGAGCTCCATCCAATCTGTCCCTTGAACACTTCAAGGCATGGGACATCCACAGATCATTTTTTAAACATAAAATGTTTTCTCCATAGATAAAGAAAAACAGCTTATCAGATAGAATATTGATTACCCGTTATGGAAGTGTTTTTTCATAAATACAGCTTCTCAGTACTATCATATAATGGTGTTACTTGAAGCATATTAATGAAGCAGACCTGTCTTTTTATTTTTTTCCCTGTTTTGTGCAAAATTTTGGATTCCATAGGTTTCAGAAGATGTCACCCAGTTTATAGCCTAGTGGAGCTTGATCCTGTTCACATGTCATTTAGTTCTGTGCCAATATGTGAATACTGTGTCTCTACTTCCCTGTGAACATATGACAACACTTGGATCAAAGTCCAAAAACATATGGGAATGTGTTAGCCCAGGCAGGTTAAGTCCTGTGCTTAACATTCAGTCAGCAGTACTGCTCCCCAAACCTTTCTTATGTCTTTAATGATGGAGTTGTTCAAAACCAGGCTAATGAGGAGTTGAGCACCTTGGTCTAGTGGGAGGTGTCCCTGCCCATGGCGTGGGAATTGGAACATGATGATCTTTAAGCCCCTTCCAACCCAAATCATTCTATGAATCTGTGTTTCTGTGATAAAAGTTCACACACAGTCAGTGCTCTTGGTGACTGATTTAGATGGCCCAAGTTTTCTAAAATCAGGAAAATATATTTCCTCCTCTGAAAACAATAGTAATTTCTTTACTCATCTGCTAAGATCTGTCACTGTGTGCTAGTCACAGTTTATGTGTTTTAATCCAAAGTATGCCATCCACAAAGCCCAGGCCTAAAAGGCCTTGGCTTATGTCTGTGGCTTTTGGAGACCATTGCCAAACAAATGACTAAAAGTGACAGCATGTATGCCATGGCGTGGCTCTTAATGCCAATATTTGGCAGATTTTGGCAAGAATGCTGAGAATTGAGGGTTTTGTCTTATGGCCACCCTTGATGTGGTAAGTGGCACAGATAGTTCCAACAGGTACCTAAGCAGGTAGAGCTGGAGGGAGGTAACTGCAGCTTTTCCTGCGTAGAGGCATGGCAGAAATCCAAATCTACCTTATGGTAACATGCAGCTAAGTTTTTGGGGCACACTGGAGAGATATTTCTTCTGTTATAAAGAACCTATTGGCTGGTACCTGACAATGGGGGTCATTGCATTGCTTTTATATCAGCAAAGATTAAGGGCCTGAATCTGTTCCCACCGAGACAGGTGTGAGGTTACCAAGCAAATTCCCAGCACTATGAAATTGTTTGAGTGAGATCAGCAGTCACTGAGAGCAGCCTAAAGAACAGCATAGATGAGGCAAGCTGAGTGCAAGCTGGATAGATGCTGTTACTTTGTGCAAGAGTTATCTGGAGTCAGGACATGGGCAAAAAACAAGGCTAACCAGCTCAGTAGACAATTAGGCTGTGGCTGAATGGAAGGAAATGCTTGTGTGGTTTAAATGCCAGGAAAATTGTCAGATTGGGGTTCTGCTCCTGACACTGCCACAGGCTCTCAGACTCCTTCATTCACTGTCAGTGCTCCCCCCTACATAACCTTGTTCCTGCTTCAGAGTTGCTGAGGTATAGGGGAGGTTATATGGGCATCAAAATGTTTTACCGTAGGCTTTGAGCTCATTGCAAAACCAGTCATGTCTTTGTTGAGAGAAAGATGGTGGTGGCAAGGATCTATAGCTATTTATGTGTGTGTGTGTATATATATATATATATATATATGTATTTATATAGCTATGAATGCAAATATATGTATATATATGTATATATATAGCTATGAATGTTGGTATGTATGTATATGTAGCTGTAAGGTTGTCATCTTTGTCTCTGGTTACCACAGACTTGGAAGTGCTTTTTGGAGGTGGCAGAGGAGGCAGGAATAGGAATGTAGCTGTAGCCTCATCTTCTTCACCCTGATCTCTCCTGGTGTCTGTGGCTGGCCATGGAGAGAACATGGGGAAGCTGCACGAGCGTCTCCATCTGGCTAAATCAAAAGCTGAGAGTGCCTGCTTTGTAAAAGCAAACTGTTGTAAACAAGGAGTTGGTGGTCTTTTGGGTCGAAGAATCAGCCCACTGTGGTCATCTAGCAGAATAGTGATCCTTTTGAAATCCCCTGGAATGTGACACACTCCTGTTGGGAAAATGGATCAATCATCTACTTAAAAGGCAGTATTAGCCTCAAGGTTTTATGCCAAAGTATCTTAGTCAGTGTTCTGCATGTGAGGAGATTCAGGGTTTGCCTGTGCAAGCCCAGTGGCTGGTGAAGCTCAGGGGCACAGAGGCTAGCCCTGGTCTTTGGAGGTGACCAGTTTTCCTGCAGCATCTTGGAGGGACTGAAACCTTTTAGACAGTGACCTCAGGAAGCTCAAAGTCACTTGTACTTGTGTGCATGGAAAGCTCTCTGGGAGCACACAGAAAAAGGGAAGGGAAGGGAAGGGAAGGGAAGGGAAGGGATAGATGGGAAAGAAAGGTGGGAGGGAGAAAATGGACAGGGCAAATGCAAGCCAGACTTGGAATCAGCAGTGGCAGAACCTGCTAGCCAGAATATGCCAGGAGGAAGCAGAGATCATGTTCAGCCATCAAAACATCCTCCTTGCTATCCCCTGCCAGACATTTCTCCCTGGAAAGACAAATAAAATAGGAAGCTGACTGATTTAATGTCATCCCAGGAGCCTTCAGCACAGCGTCATCAGCATGGCATGACATAGGCTGACCTTCCCTAGCCTGAGTCAGACTTTGTCCTCACTTGGTTTGGAGCCCCTCTCTGAGATAGGCCAGAGAAGATCAGACTGCCAGGAGCCAGAGAGTGAAGGGCTCGACAGGCTGTGACGGCCGTGTCCTGCATGGCCAGGAGCAGCAAGGAATGTGACACGGCCCTCCAGCTGAAACACAAGAAAATGAGAGAGCACTCTCCCTAATTCGTCAGTTGGGAAGAGCTCTGGTGATGTGAGGAATGGGAGGTGACACCCCTGGGCACAGCCACTGTTAGGGGCTCAGCCCTGGTCTGCATCAGTGGGTGATTATTTCCTGTTGGTCTCCTTGCCCACAGATGTGCCTGAAAAGATTTGCTAAATATGTTGAATTATCTGTTTCCCTATAACTGACAGTGAAATAGTAATTTTGGCAAAGAACAGGTTTTCAGGAAATCAATTACCTAAAATTCAGCCTCCAGCTGGGTAAAGTCCTGCAGATTCCAGTAGAGTGTTTATGGTGCCTGATGTATTTCTTGTGTTGCGAAATGCTCTCTCCTCATTTTAATTATGATCACTTTCAACAAATACAGCAAGGAACACCCTTTTAAACCCAGTCAGTCAGCTCTTCACCATGCACCTTTCAAAAATGGGCAATGAGGCTGCTGATCTCTACCTTGTTACATCCAGAGATCATAAAATGAGACTTGTGCTTAAGTGGATTATGTAGTTTTGCTCAGTGGCTTCATGTGGAGAGCAGAGACTGTGAGCCAGGATTTCTGGTTCTCCTGCACTGCCTGTTGGCAATGGCTGGGCTCTTCCACAGTGTGTGGCATGACCACCTGTTTCTTTATTTGATGGGAAATTCAGGCTTCCTTTGAATGCACCTTCCTAGGGGACTGTCCTGGATCCCTCCCACAGAGCTGGATCATTTCCTGTTTATTCCTTTCCTGTTTTCATTATATGCTTTAGTATTTAACTCTGCAGAATGCAGCTGGAAAGGTGAAACATAGATGAAATAAGAGGTTCCAGCTTGTGTGTGAATCCCCCTGGATTCTTGGCATGACCTCCAGCTATGCTGTAGGTGCTGGGAAAGAAGAAGATGGCTTCAGCCTAGGATATAAAATGTGCTACACTCCCTGCAGGCACAAGCAGAGTGGTGAGAAGAAATCACCAGTACAGGCACTGGGAAGAAAAAAGGATGAGATGGAAAGTTTTGTACCATATTAAGAAAGGGAGTTCCTCACTTACAGTTCTAATAAGGGCAGATATTCAGACCTTCTTTTGCCATTACCATAAAAATAACAAAAACCCCATGGACTACCAGGAAATGCACAAAAAACCCAGTGGGAAGGCACTGTAATACACTAGTTAGGGGTTAAATCTGGAGAGCATGTCCAAGGGATGAGTTAAAGGGCTTGTTCTATCTAGCTAAAAAAACTTAATGGGTGTAAAAACCAAAGAAAGGGGGGAATGATTTGGCTTAGCAATAATGGGCGGGGAGAGGAATTATGGAAGATTTCAAACAAAACCAGGCTGAGTAGAGGAGAAATCTGCTGTCAGATGTGTTACTTTGGAGAATAAGCTCCCATGGAGATGTGTGGCACTTGGCTGGTAGTTTGTGACTGGGTAAGTGCACAGAAGGAATAAGGGCAAATGGACTTTTGGAGAAAGAAATCTGTGTGAGCAAGTCTGGTGGGATATGAATCCATGAGAGGCTCTTATGAGAGCTCTTGGGTACTTTGTCCATAAAATTATGGACAAAAGAGCTGGGACAATCCAGTGGGATGGCTTTCCAAGCAGCAGCTATCACAAGGAAGATTCTTATGAGAAAAATCACAAATCAGCAGGGTTTATCTGAGCATTTTTATGTTCAGTGCTTGCTGTTTAGAGATCCCACAACTATTTTCACTTACTGATGGACAGACACCACTCTTCTTAATTTATGAAAACAATAAAGAGAAGACTTGGGAAGGCAAGACTCTCTGCAGTCACTTAGTTGGTTAGTGACTGAGTTGAAATAAATTATTCTTATCATTTAGGCTTTTGTCTGAAGTGTACCATTTCTGAAGCTCATGTATGCATAAACAATTTATATCCTTTTCCTTTTATGCTTTTCCAATGAGTACTGGAACCTGCTGTACCCAAAGTGTTGCTGGGAAGCAGTCTCATGATTGGGGATCTCCATCTCCATCTGAATCACAACAGATATTGTACCTGTCCAATTTACTGCACAACGTTGGAGATTTTTTTTAAACACCTTTTCAAAAATATTTGATGTTGTAATGGTTCTCCAGACCTAAATGAAGAAATGTCTGAGGTCTTGTCAGCAGTCACTTTGGCAATTCAACCAAGCTTTCTCAGCTTCTTGTGGTGCCTGTTGTTATAATCAGTATGAAGGAGCTGCTGTATTCTAAATTTAGAGGAAGCCACAAGTTCATGTGTTCATTCATTTATTTTTCATTCATGCACTGAGCAGGAGTCAGCCAACAGCTGTTGCACCAGGGTTCAGGAGCGAGAGAATGGTAGCAAATCAGGGATTACAAATAAGTCCCTTGTGAGCAAGAAGCAAAATTTCCAGGTGAACAAGTCAGAGACAGAAATATCTGTAACTGTTAAAAAAGTCATCCCTAACTAAGAAGTTGGTTTCATGAGGACTGAGCCTGGAGCTCCAGAGAAACTATTTTAAATCTTCAAATCTTGGAGTAGCTGTGAATTTTTCCTGAGATAGATAGGTCCAGTGGTGACAAGAGACATTACATTTTCTTTTCTTTCTTCTTGAATTTGATGTGCCTGTTTATTCTTAGCCACAGTCATTTTCCCAATCTCTCTAACGCCCCAGGATCCATTTCTGCTCATTCTTCTTTCTTCCTTTATTTAATATGTTCAAGCAGAAGTTGGTTGATGAAACATACTACTGAACTGAATGAGGCCATCAGAGGAGAAAATGGGTTTATTTTTCTCCTTAATGACAATTCAGATAGATAGGCAATGACTCTTGGAGGATTTTGCATTGAGATCATGGAGTTACAGGCAGTTCTCCTTCTGTAGCTGCACTCAAAGCCCCATCCTTGGTCCTAAACATAGAATTGCAGAGTGATTGATATTGAAAGGAAGCCCAGTGGCATCATCTGGTCCAGCCTCCCTGCTCAGGTGGGGTCTTCTTGGGGCACTTTGCCCAGTGAGGGACACTCATGTGTGACGTTCATGACCTTTGTTGTCTTTTCCTCTTGGTTCCAAGTCCCAAGTGAGATGCTCTTGGGACTTGGAACCAAGCATGGACTTCATGTTCAGAGATCCCACGTTGATTCCCAGACCCAGAAATGTCAGTAGAAAAGCACCTCCCAAGCACCTCCCAAGCACCACACCTAAACATGAACTAAACCACAGAGCCAAGCCCTTCCTCTCCATCTGGGTGGAGCTGATTGATGACATCAAAGCAGGCAGTATCTCTCTTCCCTAAAGTCCATGTTTGAGCCCAAGGGTCTCCAAATTAGCAGCAGGAGAGACAGGGCCCCAAGTCCATGAGCATGTAAAGGTTCTGGTGTGATGCTGGTGTGAAAACAGGTCTTGGCAGACATTCAGCTGCAGCCTCCATGAGCCACCTGCTGCAGAGGAGGGGTTGGTGGCTGGTGATGTGGCCAGAGCAGGGTTTAACCAGCTACACGAGGTGAAGTTAAAGAAAAGCTACATTGTGCTAAGACTCTTACACCTGGCTGTGGAAAAGGATCTGTAACGCACATCTGTATGTCCTCAGATCTGTATATGGCTGAATCTGACACCCTCTACTGCTCAGCTTAACCTACAGACTTTGCAGGAGCAAATATCTCAGGCATGCGAGGAGCAAGATCTCCTTCCTGTCTGAGATGGCATTTTTTCCTGATTTGGTTAATGCCAATTGCCTGTGCTTCCTGATAAGCTGAGTAACTGCAGTTGGGATCATCTTCATGGAAATTTCCATATGCCCCTTGCAGGGAAGCCAATAACCAGCTGTCAAGCAATGAACCTCAGCCCAAACATCCGACCAGGACGGCTGCTAAATGGGTGTGGAGGGAATGATGACTCCACATCCACATTCTACTCTTGTCTCTGTGTGGTGACAGGGTTGCAGGGTTGTGTGGGTGCTGGGGCTGCTGTGGAATGGCTGCCCCATCTATGCAAAAAACTTCCATATTGAGAAATGGGAACTGCTGCTGTCATATTGCCCATTAATTCAGCCCAATTACAGACAGAGAGGGTGTCTGCTTCCTTTGGTCCTCATCCCTTTCAGTGCAGAGGTAGAATGAAATGTGATCAGTTCTGGTATATTGTAGCTCCTTTTTTTTTTCTTGTGTCCAGCAGTCTCTAAAGCTGGTCTTTCCTCCTGCAGCCCCTGAAGAGTCCCCAGGCATGACTGCAGGGTGAGCTTTGCTTTTGTTATCAGCTTCTCAACAGTAAAATGTGTTTCAGAGTTTTGTTCTTTCATTCCTTGAAACACGGGATGGTGTCTCCTCTTTCCTTTCTGCTGCTCAGGGAGTAGTAGAGGTGGTGGACTTGGAGTATTTAGAGCAGAAGTTTACAGTTATTTAATCTGTAGCTTGAGAAAAGTAATATATGTCATTCAGGAGAGTAGAGAGTTGTTTTGTTATTATTTTATTAAAATTGCATTTTTTGGTAAAGGGGATTCTTAGCCAATAATCAAGTAAGAAGCAGCACATCATTAGAAAAACAATAAAGGATCAGACTAATGACTCTTAGGGCCTCATTTGCTCTCCAGTTAATTAAACAGACAACACAGATGCTACTGCTGTTAATAATATCATTCAATTACTGTGCTGCTAAGTATTATGATCCCTAGGAAACCATTACCCAGTGCTGATTGAGAAGAGGAACTGTGAAGGGCTACTTAGGGGACAATAAACCATGTCTCTGTTGAAAAGGGGGCTGGAAGCAGAGTTTTCTGGAGACACAAGGTGCTCGAGGACAGGTAGGTGCAAGGTTGTTCGAGGTGATGGAGGAGAGGATGAGGAATCTGAAAAGTTGCATTCCTACCCCAGGTGCACTGAAGAAACTTGGAGCAGCCAGCTGGGGGTCACTGGAAGGCATTTTGTGAAGAAATGGCTGGGGAGGAAGGCCTTTTTGTTTGCAGAAAGAAGAGAGCGTGTGCTTATAGCAGCCAGGAGATTGATGGGAAATAAAAGGGAATTGGAAATGGAAATGAATGTATCTCAACACCCCAGAGTGTACTAAGCATCTCTCCAAAGGGAACAGGGAATATCATAAAAGCCTCATTGAGCAGAGCAGGTAAGAAATTCACTTCTCTGATATTTCCACTCATCTACTTTGAGGGTGAGTGAAAAATCCAAGGCTGGCAGGAGAAGACCTGATCTCAGCCACTGAGACTTTATCAAACTCAGCTTTCCCCTGCAGGCACTGCAGTGACAGGGACTATTAAGCTGAAGGAGCACAGTGCAGCGTGGTCCCAGGTGGCTCCTGTTCATGGCACACACCTGCTTCCCTCAGCATCCCAGGAGGGAGATGCACAAAACTGAGCGAGAGCAGAGGATGGGTGTTGAAAAAAATCCTGGGACTTCCCCAGAGTCCTGATGTCTCTTTGCACGATTTCCCCAATGCCAATCCATTGTGTATCCCTCATTTTCCCCACAAGGACTAGAAGGTACTCATTTGTTTTGTTTTTTTCCTTTTTTTCCCCCAATATTTTTTTCTTCTGTGTTTGCTCATGCAAAAGGAGCTTTTGTAGTATTTATATATACTGTGATAGCAGTGAGAGGTCATGACCAGGAATGTAGGGAATCTTGTATGCTGTGATGCTCAAACTGACCATTATCAGTCTGGGATTAATGGTCTGTGTGCTCAGTACATTCAGCTGTTCTCTGATCCCCAGGATTGGGTCATGGCCATCATAGTTTAAGTAATATGAAGACATGTGCTGGAAAATGCTTGGCAGCTCTGTGTAAAAAAACCTCTCCTGCATGTCTACACTGATATTTCAAGCACAAGGAGGAGTTTAGGTCTGTGTCAGGCTTCTTCGTGTGCTCTCAGGGTAAGAGTGTGGGTATGAGTGTTTGGGGTGCTCCATCTGTAAGGAGGTGTCACAGTGACAGGGCTGCACTGCCACTGGGTGACACCAAGCTGCATTCATTATACCTGGGTTAGCAGGGGGATCCTTTAGTGAACTCTGCTGGAGCACTGTGCCAAGATCAGGGTTTCACTTTGCAAATCAAATGCTTACAAAAAAAATAAAAAAAAAAACATATTTGTGTGTGGATTCCCCCATGATACAAAATTATTCAACCCCAAACTGGTAAGAAGGGAGTCATACACGATTCTGAAACATGCTTGGGGGAATGTGGTTCATTCTCTTTAAAGCTCAATTAAAAAAAAAAAAGAATTCTTATGTAATTTTTAACCAAACATGCATTTATTCATTCAGGTTCTTCTTTATCACTGGATTAACAGAATCATAGGGTCACTTAAGTTGGAAAAGACCTCTACTGTCATTGAATCCAACCATTAACCCAACACTGCCAAGTCCAAACACTAAACCATGTCCCCAAGTGCCACATCTACACGTCTTTTAGGTACCTCCAGGCATGGTGACTCAGCCACTGCCCTGAGCAGCCTCTTCCAATGCCTGACCACCCTTTCAGTGAAGAGTGTCCTTCAAGTGTCCTAATACCCAGCCTAAACCTGCCATGGTGCAGCTTGAGGCCACTTCCTTTCCTCCTGTCACTTGTTGGTTGGAAGAAGACACTGACCCCCCCATCTGGCTACAACCTCCTGTGAGGGACTTGTAGAGAGTCACAAGGTCCTTCCTGAGCCTCCTTTACTCCAGGTGGAACAACCCCACCTCCCTCAGCTGCCCCTCATCAGACTTGTGCTCCAGACTCTTCCCAGCTCTGTTCCCTTCTCTGGACGTGCTCCAGAACCTCAATGTCTTTCTTGTCCTGACCCCAGGATTTGAGGTGTGGCCTCCCCAGTGCCCAGCACACAGGGACAGTCACCACCCTGGTCCTGCTGCCCACACTTGTGCTGACACTGAGGGCCAGGGAGCCACCGGCCTCCTTGCCCACCTGGGCACACCCCACTCACGTTCGGTCACTGTTGTCCAGCACCCCCAGGGCCTTTCCTGCTGGGCAGCTTTCCAGCCACTCTGCCCCAGCCTGCAGCACTGCAGGGGATTGTTGGAGCAGAAGTGAACTTGGCACTTGGCCTTGTTGAACCTTGTCATGGTTCAACCCCATCTGTGAACTAAGTGTACACAGCTGCTCATTACCCCCTGCTCCTGCCACCCAGCTGGGGAGGAGGATCAAGGGAAAAAGGTAAACCTCATGGGTTGAGATAAGAACACTTTAGTAATTGAAACAAAATAAAATGTAATAATAGCACTAATCATAAGAACAACTACAATAATAATAATAATAAAAATTGTAATGAAGTTGCAATTATTACAATTGTAATTGTAATGAAATGGAGAGGAAGAGAGAAATGGCACTCAAAATAAATAAGTGATGCACAACAACATTGCTCACGCACTAATCATAAGAACAACTACAATAATAATAATAATAAAAATTGTAATGAAGTTGCAATTATTACAATTGTAATTGTAATGAAATGGAGAGGAAGAGAGAAATGGCACTCAAAATAAATAAGTGATGCACAACAACATTGCTCAATACCCACTGAGTGATGCCCAGCCAGTGCTTGAGCAGCAACCAGTGCCTCACAGCCAATCACCCCCAGTTAATAAACTGGGCATGATGTTTTAGGGTGTGGAATATTCCTCTGGCTAATTCAGGTCACCTGTCCTGGTTATGCTCCCTCCCAGCTTCTTGTGCACCTGCTCCTGGCAGAGCAAGACACACTGAAAAGTCCTTGACTTAGAACACTTTTTAACAGCAACTGAAACATCAGCATGTTGACATTATTCTCATACTAAATCCAAAACACAGCACTGTCCCAGCTATTAGAAAGAAATTTAACTCTATCCCAGCTGAAACAAGGACAGAACCTCATTCTGTTGGCCTCGACTCATCGATCAATCCTGTCCAGATCTCTCTGCAGATCCTTCTGACCCTCCAGCACACCAACACTCCCGCCCAACTGGATTTTATCTGCAAACCTACTGAGGGTACACTGGATCTCCTTGTCCAGATCATTGATCAAGATATTAAACAGGACTGGCCCCAGCTCTGAGCCTCGAGGAGCCCTGCTAATGGCCAGATGACAACTGGATATGATTCCATTCACCACAACTCTCTGGGCCCAGCCATCTGGTCAACTTTTTACCCAGAAAAGAGCACACCTGTCTTAGCTGTGATATACCATGCCCAAATATATATAATCTATTATCTATTAGATATAATGGATGTTATATACTATATATGTATATAATATATAATATATAGTATATTATATTATGTATCTGATATACATATCATATATATATATATATATATAATGTAATATTCCCCAAAAATTTCAAATGGCTTTAGTCCCACAGGCACCTGTAGTCCCCCATCAAATTCAGAATGCAGAGACTTTTCTGCTTCCAGGAAGTTTCATCATGACAAGGCAATTGACATCTCTGCACTTCTGCCATGAGGAAGGTATGGAATTGGGAATGCACCAGGATCTGAGACCCAAACATGCAACACCCCTTGGGGTATAACAGGGCCACAAAGACTGAGGCTAACCCAAATCTGATCAAACTCAGGCAGAGACAAATTGAGACAAGAGGAGACAGAGCAGCGGTTTCAGAGGACATTTGAACTCAGTTCTGTGCTTAAAACATGGTAAAATGGGACTAATTGCAGTCAGGGCAACTAAATCTAAGAACAGCTCAGGCCCTTGCAATTGCCACTGCTGAGAAAGGAGATTTACTGTGAATGAAACTCCTCTCTGGGCTGCTTTGATATAAGCAGAGCATCTCCTTGTTTCCACATGATTTGTCTCTTTGTGGCAGCAGAACAAGAACCCTCTGGAACGGGTCGGGCAGGCCCCCAAAGTCACCTTCTGTATGGTCAGGGGTGCTTGGTGACTGGGCAAACTTCCCCAGTGCTCCAACTTCACTTTTTGGTGATACCAGCCACAGACCCCTCCTTTACTGCACATGTATTCATGGCTTGATATCTGGCTCATCTCATCCCTGGCATCCTGCTTCTGTCCCAGTAATGGAAATATTAATTAAAATCAGCCCCACTGTGAGTAACTCCACATGTGCTTGCAGGGATGGGACCTCTTTCCTGCAAAGCTTTGGCACTTCTGCCAGTTGCCCAACCACTGTCCCTTGTCTGCAGCCTGCTGAGATCTGAGATTCCTCATTTTTGTGAGGGATTCCCTGTGGAGCACATTAATTAATTTCACTGAAGTACAATAAGAAACACACCTGCTATTTTTCCTTTCTTTCTTTCTTTCTTTCTTTCTTTCTTTCTTTCTTTCTTTCTTTCTTTCTGTCTTTCTTTCTTTCTTTCTTTCTTTCTTTCTTTCTTTCTTTCTTTCTGTCTGCCTTTTATAGGGATATTTACTTTATACATTTGACACCATGGGGACATTTTCAGGACTTGTTTCCAGTTGCCAGCAATAATGAAATTTCTTTCTTCTGGAAACAAAAGCAACATTTTATTCTAATGTATAGCTCATTCTCATCCTACCCTTGTTACCCAGCTGCTTTCTTTCCTTACCTATCTAAAGAGACCTCTTCTGTTGTTTTAATGTTTCTTGGACTATTGTCATATTATTTCTACATATAAAAAACTTGGACATGGATTTGTTGATTTATCCTTTTTCCACTCCTCTTAAATGTCCCTGGCAATTCTTTCCTTGCAATAATTTTTCCTCTAATTTTGCAGTAAATTGAAAGATGTATTTCAATAAGCATTATTATGCTCTAGTCTTGGTATTCTTTGTGAATTTGTGGTGCAGAAATCTCAAGCTCCTTTGTTACCATCTCTGCATTCTTAATACCAAGTGACTCAGTTATTAATCCCTTTTTTTCTTCACCCTCGTGCTTCAGAAATTAAGGACTTTGATACCTGTTTTTGTTTATCCTTCTTTTAATTTCAACAATAGTAGTGAACATCTGATCAAACACTTTTCCACAGTGTCCTCACTATTGATCTAAACCAAGTCTAAAATAAAATTGCTTTTTGCTGGTTCTGATGCTATTTTAGGAGGGAAAATATCTATTGCCTATTACATCCAGGAAGGGCTGAGCTGAAGTATCACTCAACAGTAATTCTCCACTTGCCATCTAGAAAAATGCAAAATGACACATTTCCCAGAATTTATCTTCCAAATGGTTTCCAGGAGATCTCTTGTCCTGTCTGGATCCAATGGCAGAGATCTGCAATGACTTCCTGGAAAATGAATTATATTCAGATGGATCCTGTTATGGGCATGGTCTCATCTTTTAAATCCATGTGAGTTACTGTGTTATTCACCTGCTCGGCAGCTTTGTGGCTACTGCCTTCATTTCCCTCTCAGATCATATCCCTCAGCCCTGCATACTGACCATATCATGTTCCTGTTGTCACAAAAATACTCTTTCCCATCTGGTCCCCAGAATTCTTGTTCTTCCAAGCATCCACATTGCGTATCTGCCATTTTTGGTAGGCAAAGATGAGTCTTATTTCCTTCTTACTTTCACCTTTTTTTTCCCCCTTTTTTTTCATATCCTACTTTCTCCCCTCTTTGCTCTGCCCATTTAATGTCTTTGTTATACCCTTTCTCATCTCATCTTAATTTTCTCTTTCCCCACCCTTCTTTCCCTTTTTCCTCTCTCATTGTGAAAAATATTCCATGTTTTTATAACTCCATTTGTGCTTTTCTCACTACTTTACGTTAGCCTCCAGAAGAGTAACAGGGAATCATACTTTAAAGGCATTTAACCTGTTCTTAGTCTATAAAATATGGAGCACTCTTGAACACAGTGATTCTGTCTCTGCTTATGTCCTGGTGCCTAAGGAAGAGATGAGGTTCACAGCCTGGGAAATGGAGGAATGGAGGACAGTGTCTAAGAGCTGATGAGGAATGGGGCATGAGAAGAGCCTGGAAGTTATTGAGGGTGGACAGGGGGTAATGGTCAAAGAAAGTTAAGAAATTCTGGGGGGAACCATGATGGTCAAGATGGGGTAAGAAGAGACATTTGGGCACCCAAGTGGTGCTGGGGATAGTGCCATGGCCAAGACACTCCTACTGCATTCCAGGTGGAAATTGGGCTCTTCTCCCATGCAACCAGCAATAGGACAAGGGGAAGTGGCTTCAAGTTGCACAAGGGAGAGGTTCAAGTTGGATATTTGTAAAATTTCTTCACTCAAAGAAGAAATGGAACACGCTGCCCAGGGAAGTGGTGGAGTCACCATTCCTGGAAGTCTTCAAAAAACAAGTAGATGCATCACTTTGTGATAGGGTTTACTGGGCATCATGGTATTTAGTTGAAGGTTGGACTTGATCTTTTCCAAGATCAAGAATTCTATGATTCTGCATGCAAGGTAAGGGAAGGAAAGTGGGCAGAAGAGGAGCCAGTGTAAGAAGATAAAGGAATGGGAAGGGATCAAGAGTTTTAATATGCACAGAATGGGCATGAGGAGGAGAAGGAGCGCCCCTGACTCCCCTGCATGTCTCTCTCGTGTTCTCTCCAGCCCCTGTTCTCCCTCCAGGTTGTGGGGATTCTGGCACCATTCCCTGCCCGCTGCACCCTCTGAGCCCTGGGCCCGGCTGAGGCCTCGGCAGCAAAGTGCCAGAGTCAGCTGCTGGCACACTGCTTTGGTTAAATAACCAAACAACAACAAAAATTTATATACATAAGAAAAGGAAAATGAAGCAATGATGGGTTGGGCAATTAAACTAAAAGCATTTTAGAGTGTAATCCAGCTCTCTCTATCAATAATTCAGGAGGCCAAGATCAGTCTAATTGATTGAACACCTTCCACAGTAGTCAGCCACTAATAAGACAAATGAAATGTCTTTTTTATTGTCAAATCTCCATCTCACATTTGCTCAGGCAAAATCCTGCAGGGCGTTTCATTTGAGGAGCTTGGATATTTTTTTCTCTTGATGGTGATAAATTGAAGGCCAGCATCTGTTTTTAAAGAGCAGTAAATTAAGCCAGTCTGCTCCTTTGGCCGTGGGTGGGTGGAGAAACAGAGCTGTGCTGAGCAGGATTCACATGTAAACCTTGTGTGGGTTGTCAAAAGTTGAACTCAGTTCCCAGAGGATGTATTTTCTCTGTGTAATGATTTGAGTGCCTGGGACATTTGGCCTTGACAGACTCCAAAGGACTGCAGTTCCTACCCTAAAGTGGGCATCTCTCACCTTCTTTCCTCTAAAGAAGAACCTCATTAAGATCCCTGTTTCCCTGATGATGATATTAATGCTTAACTTTTGACATGGTGCAGGTGTTTAGAAGGTGCTGAGCAATTGTTTAACTCTTCTGATTTACATGAGCAAACCCCATTGCAGGTTCTGGGGGGAAAAAAATATGTGAGTAGAAACTGGTTTGTGTTTTATAGCTTTCCTCCAAAATCATGCCAAATGCAATGATTAGGGGACATCTGTGAAGACAAAGTAGGGCATGCCCAGCAAATTTGCTTGATTTTGTTTCCTTTGGACTGTATTACTGCATGAGGGGGTGACTGCCCTAGCAGGATGGAGCTTGTGGACACCAGCTTCAGAGCATTTCCCGTCTCTAATCAAAAACTGCTTTGAAGAAGGCGTAAAACGAGCTACCACTGATGCACATACAAGTGCCTATCTGCAGGGTGTAAATCTGTGTGTGAGAAGGCTTCTTTAAGCTCAGATACTCACCAGTTATTCTAAAACATCCTCGTATGCACAGAGGCTCTGGGATTGGACTTTTAGCCAATATAAATCAAAGTAGCTCCTCAGGGCATTCTGCTGACTTATATGAGCCAAAGATCCTGCCCTGGGGTGAAGAAAGAGTTCTGATTATGGTCTATGTGTGTGTATTTAATTAGGGAGGGCTTCAAGCCGTGTGTCTGCTCTGGAGTTCCCACTGAGTTAACCCAGCGTGGCACAAGTAACCTTGTGAACAAACCCAAAATCTGGAGGTCTGGTAATGACTTTCCTCATTTGTTATTATGATCTGTGCTTCCTCACAGCCTAGATAAGGAGGGAAGGAAGGAGGCAAAGTGCCTGAGAGGTTTTGTTTTGCCTGTATTTCCTTTGAAATATTATATAATGTGTTTGAATGCTTGATCTAACCAAGGAGTAGTTGTTTCACTTCCTAATCTAATAACTTCCTGATGTCTGTCTCCTCTTAGCTTTGCTGCAGCTTGACTGCACAAATACCATTAAATCATGTTCTTGTGGATACTAAAGGCCAGCAGCTTTGCCAAGAAGGGCTAATTTTATTATGCCCCGTGCCAGAATTAATCCTGATGGCCAAGATAAGGATGGTGGTTTATAGTTGGCAATTATCATCACAGAAGAACTGTTGCATAGGGTGGTTACGGGCTATGGAGTTATCTTAAATATTGTGCATTGTCTTTGGAGGCAGGAGTTTGCTGTACTTAGATAGAGGAGAATGAAAAAGGGACAGATGGGAACAAAAAAAGTGAGTGACAGAGAGGAAGAAAACAACCAAAAAAAGGTGATAACAGCAAATGAAAACAAGTAGGGTGAAGGCACAAGAGCAGCAATGGAGTGATCTATTGGTGGAACAGGCAAGGAAGAGGAATGGGTATGACCAATAAAATGGGAGAATTGTAGAAATGAAATTGAAAGGAACTGACGGGAGAATCAGTCCAGTGAGTACAGAAGTCTGAGATTCAGCGTAGTCAAAGACTTTTCTGTCAGTTTTGAAGGAAATTTTCAGCTTCTTCTTTCTGCCATGTCCCTGCCTGACTGGTAAGAAAAGCAGCTTGGTTAACCAGTAGCTCTGCTGGTGTTTACTGGAGTCTTCTCCCTGGGAGAGGTTCTTTGAAGCTGAGACCTGGCCCTCTGCAGAGATAAATGAAACCTTGCCAGGTTTATAATGCTGCTGCTGCTGCTACACAGCTGGGGAGTCAGAGGTCTTCAGGACTCAGGAACAGCTTCAGACTCAGTATGAGCACTTGAAACTGCTGACAACAGCTCTATCAAACTGTTTATGGTTGTGCAAGGCAAATTGAGACCCATCAATGAATGAGGTAGCAAGCCTGAAAATGAAGTTGTTACTTCCAGGAGTTGCAAGCAAGCAACCAAGCAAATATAAAATAGCTGTTGATCTATTTAGTTTATGTATTTAGTTTATGTAGAAAGGTTTTGGCTGCAGGGGTGGCTCCTGTGAGAAAACATGGGAAGCTGTCCCCATGTTGCACAGAATCAGCTCCAGCCAGCTCCAACATGGAACCCACCATGGCCAAAGCTGAGCCCCTCAGCAATGCAGGTGACATCTCCTTGATATAAGAAAGGGTAAAAAATTCCAGACAGCATCTGTGAGAGAGGAGTGAGAATATGAAAGAGGAACTCTGCAGACACCAAGGTCAGAGCAGAAGGATGGAGAGGAGGTGCTACAGGTGCTGGAGCTGAGATTCCTCTGGTGCAGACCATGGATGTCCATGGGGGAGCACAGATCCACCTGCAGCCTTTGGAGAACCACCCCAGAGCAGATAACCCACCCTGAAGACTTTGGAGGACCCTGTGCTGGAGCAGAAGGATTTGCCCTGAAGGAAGCTGTAGCCTTGTCAGGCACACACAGGAGCAGGAATTCCTGGCAGGAATGGCAGCTCATGGAAAGGAGCAGATTTTCTGGCAGGACCTGTGGCCCATGGGAGACCCACATTGCTCCTGAAGGACTGTGCCCTGTGGAAAGCACCCACATTGCAGCAGTTCTTGAAGAACTGCAGCCCAGAGAAAGGACCCGTGCTGGAGCAGTTTGGTAAGGACTATATCCCATGGGAGGGACCCTGTGCTGGGACAAGGGCAAGAGTGTGAGCAAGAAGGAGTGGCAGGGACAAAGTGTTATGGACTGATCACAACCCCTAATCCCCATCCCTCGTGTCAAATTGGGAAAGGAGGAGGAGGAGGACAGAGAAGATTTGAGAATGAAGGCCTGAAGTTGAGAATGGGAAGAATGGAGAAGTAGGGATAAGGGGGTTTTGAGTTTGCTTTTTTTGTCAGAGAGTAAATGGTAACAAATGAAATTACTCTTCCCCAAGCTGAGCATGTCTTGCCCATGAATGGTAACTGTTGATGAATCAACTTGTCCTCATCACAAGCCACAAATTTTTCAATCCTACTTTTTCCCCCTATTCTCTTGAGAAGAAGTGAGGAAGAAACTCTGTGGCAGCCAAGGTCAACTCACCACATGATAATATATATTGATTCCCAGAAATGTACAGTCAAGGAAACTTCCACAAAACTATTCTAATAAACTTACTGATGGTTCAAAATTGAGCATGTATTTACAGCTCAAATCCCAGACTGATGAGTTTGAGATGATAAATAAATCCCACTGTAAATACAGGCCCCTTGTAGATACATGGAGCAAGTGAAGGGACAATATGTCTTTTAGGTCTCCAGTAGACCCACAGCAGTGTTGCACCTTCTTTATATAAGCTTCAAAGCCTGCAAGTGAAGCTGAAATAGAGACTTAAATCACAACAGGAATAGCTCTGGAGGATTTTTAATTTGAGGAAGTTTTAAATAGGACAAGAGGGAATGGATTTAAACTGAAAAAGGGTAGATTAGATTAGAATGGATATTAGTGAGTTTTCACTGTGAGAGTGGTAAGCCACCAGAAGAGGTTGCCCAGATAAGCTGTGGATGCCCATCCCTGGAAGTGTTGAAGGCCAGGTTTGATGGGGTCCTGTGCAACCTGATCTAGTGGAAAGTGTCCCTGCCCATGGCAGGGGATTGGAACGAGATGATCTTTAAGGTCCCTTCCCACCCAAAATTCTGTGGTTTTGTGAAATAACCCTCTAAGTGGTTTTTCTCTCATGTTTAATAGACTAATAACCTCTCTCAAAAAGCCCTTTTTGGGGGGATATTAAACTCTTAGTCTAATCTGTATTCTTCATGGCTAGGCCTTCTCCCTCTCTAGTATCCATACTTGGAAAGTGCAGATGGTAATTCTGTGTGTCAGAGCAAAATTGTGAATAGTTAGGGACCATCTCATGTGTCATTTATACAGCCACTGCCACTGCAGGGTCTTGGATCAGAATGGAGGTTCTCAGGTATAAAAACTGTGCAAATAATGTTTATGACTGCTCAGAAATCTTCCATTAAGTACTTTGTCAGTCTGATTTATTGAACCACCTTGTATGGAGGAGTTCAGTGATGAAATAAAATGAAAAACACTGGTTATGATATTAAAATAATATAATAGGTGATTTCCATCCAGCAGAAGATAAATAGTGAGAGGTCTGAAGAAGTTTTTCTAAGCAACTTCCCATTTCTTCCCACTCAGTTTGTCTATTCCTGTTGGCTGGGAATAGAAAACTGAAGTGATGGATGGCTCTGATTATGCCCAGTCAGGTGCATTAAATGGTGTCTCACTCTACTGCCTCCTGCAATCTCACCACTTGCTGTGCTTATCAGGACTGGTGAGGAAAAAGTAGATGTCTGTAAACAATAAAGAAATAAAAGGGGAGGTGAAAGAGCTCAGATTGGTCTCAGCAAAAGGATTTTCTGGGTGCTGGAAATGTGTTGAGGAGTTTGAACAGATCCAGTTTTAGAATAACTAATGGGGATATGTCTGTCAGCTTGAAGCCTCAGTAGCACACATGAACCCTGTCCTGCTTTTCATGGGTCGTTTCATGGGAGAGATGCCTGCAGTATATGGAAAGTTTCTTTTTAGCATCCATCTGTTTAATGCTACATGAAGCTTAGCTCACATGTTTGTCTCTGGTTAAATCATGATCTCATGTGTACTTGAGTTACAGTGCTGTGAGTTCACAGACACCAAGAAAAATTACTCTATTTTCATCAGTGTAAGACAAAATAAGATCCTATGGATTTTTAGCTACGAAGCAAGGACAGGTAGGTTTGAGATGCAGTACTTCATTTTGGGTTTTGTGTCAGTGCTGTATACAAGAGCTGTCTAGAGTTGTATGAAATACAATTCAAAGTCTGTACAAGTGCAGCATTGAATTTCTGTGGCTCTATCTAAATTTGGGTTGTTGATGTACAAGAAAATTGAATTCAAGCTGGAAAGGTGCAAAATGCTATCAAAGTGACCCTGTCTAATGCAACAGACTAGCTGTGACTGGTTTATTCCTCCTTGGAAAAAACAAACAAACAAACAAACAAACAAACAAACAAACAAACAAACAAACCAGGCTGGTGAGATATGGCTGATCTTTATTAGTCTGTGGGAAAGGCAAGATAGGTGGGTTGCTGTTTGAGCTAAGAACTTTCATGAGAAGAATCAGACCTTGAACAAGTTTGGATTGAAAACAGGAAAACTTTTAGCTGTAAGAGCAGTGAGTTTAGGGACAGCCTTACAGCTCAATAAGTGGAGATGGAAGCCCTAACTGAGGTATACCTCTGACTTTTTTGGAAAGAGGTTTTCAGTGCACAGTGAGCTCAAGTTCTGGGTTTAATATATCTTAGGTTCAATTTCCTGACTTTCCTTGGGCAGTTTCTGATGGCTGCAACAGCATCCCATGAGAAATGTGCCTTGCTTTGTCTCGTTGGGGAAAGGTACCAAGGTCTCTGTGTTCTTGGCGTGTCCTTGCTTTTGTGAGATCAAAGTTGCTATCAGAAAAATGTATGAGGTTGCTTCATTCGAAAGTGCCAGCCCAGTGAGTTAGGCTGGTGTAATTACCCTGACACAGCAATTCCAGCAAATCTTCCCATGGCCAAAGCTGAGCAACGTTGCAAAACTTTGACCTTCAAGTTTTAGCTCAGCTCTTCTGTCTTCAAAGTACAAGGACAGATGTGCCTCAAAGTTAGTACTGGCTCAGTGGAAAGCTGGACAGGACAGTACCATTGGGCAATATATTTCCATTAACTTTCTTGGTTTCAGCTTTGAAAAATGCTTTCTCAATCAGAATTGTACTTCTTCTTTCACAAAAGTTTTGATTGAATGATTTCAGTTTTTCAAAGATAATTGACAGAAGACACTTTAAAATGTCTAGAGGATAATTGAAGCATCTCTCTTTGCTTTTATTTTCAAGCATAAGGGTTTTTTGAGAGGGAACAATAGCAAGAGAAATAAAAAACCATGAAACCATGTACGTTGGTAAAAGAAACTGCACCCAAAGCATTTGAGCATTATTTTTTCTTTATTTTTAATGAAATCCATGTACTGTGTTCAATGAAATCTATCTATAAATCCAATTGAATCACTGCTCAGCCTGCATGTGATGTAATGGGGGAAATTATGGCAGATTCCACTGACTTCTGCTGTTAGATCATTGAAGCCAGGTTTCAATTAATAAAACTGCTGCAAAATTAGACTGTCTGCAGGGAAAATAACCTTGGCCAAAACTGCAGGCAGCGAGATTCAGAAGATATGTTTGGGGATGCTTTTATTCAGAGAAGGGTACAATAAATGTTGTAACAGGTATAAAGAAGTCCAAAGTGCAAAGTTCTAGAAGCAGAAAAGCTTGTGTCATTCTGGCCAATTTCTTATTGTGGTCATTGAGGAGACAGAGAATCACAAGCAATGGAGAGAGAAGAGGAATTTTTGGTTCTTCCACACTCAACTGTTCACCTGCCAACACAGAGGCTTCCCTGGAAGAAGCGATTTTGTGTCTGTATAACTTTGTCTAGATCAGACTTTCTCTGTTTTAGTCAATGTTGTGTCTCTAAATTAATTTGCTGGCATGTTTTTCTAGCAGGGACTGAACCTAAGCACAGTGGGAATAATTAACCCTCCCTTTAGCTGCCCTTTAGGATGGGGAAAGTCCTGGTTTCTCAACAGCAGAAAAGAGAATCTGCTTAAAATACCATGGACCAATTAATATTTTTTAAAAGTTGGAAAAATACTCTTTTTTTATCTTCCACATGGGAAAAATCTGCAGAAGAAACAGCACAAAATTGAAACAGATACATGAGCAAACTCATGGCAAGTCTGTGTTCCTGTGTGTCTCTTACCTGCACAAAGGGGAAAGTTGTAGGAGGAAAAATGCAATTACTTCAACACAAACATATCAGAAAAGCTTTCTTGAGTGTCACCCCATGTCTCTTGCTGGGTGAGCTGTGTTTTACCAGCCCTGACAGCATTTGGTGTCACATGGATTTATGAACATTGGTGTGTGAACTGCACTGGACAGTGACATCACAGCTTCAGAGGACGTGGGTGCTACGTCATTAATGATCTCAGTCACTCTGCTCTGTGCTGGCCTTTGGTAATCTTTGTTTGAGAGGGTTTTTGTTCAGATACAGCTTCTCAAGCTCTGGCAGCATCAAAGGGAGAGCTGAGAGCAGGATCCTGTTAACCCTGCAAAGACTCAGACCTGGTAGTTTGAAAAGAACTCTTTCAATAAAGTGGAATCAGAAGTTTCTCATGCTTCTTTTTTATCATCACAGCATAGAAGAAACCCATTGATTTTTGGTCTTTTGTTAAGACATGATTCTCTGTGCTTCTTCCTGATATATTTCCCCCGATCCCTCACAGTGCTGTTTGGATCATCCTGCCAGATCTGCAGGTGTTGAGTCCTTCATTTTCCCCCTCATGGAGAAGACTTAGATCATTGCCAATAAACTGTGAACAACAAAAATCAGTTAAAGAAAACAATAAAATTGCCCAAGAAGTCAATTTATAGAGGTGAATAAGGAAAAAAATGCTTATTGCAGTCACATCCCTGGAGTACAAAAAGTCTTTGAGATATAAAGAAATGACAGCATCAGGAAAAGTTTGCTATGCAGTGAGGAATGAATGTTATAGTGATGGTCAGTCACATCTACATATGCAAAAAGAATAATATTTTGCAGTCCAGGCTCCAAACCCTTGTCCACAGTTTTGCAGCTAGAAGGGCTGTGCACAGCTCTAGCAAAGATCCTGAAATTTCAAGAGTGATCTCAGACAAGTAGAATAAAAGTGACCATATAAGGAGCTGCTTCTAAAGAGACAGAATCTGAATTGTATATGTATATATGTATATGTTGTAGAAAGCCTCTTGTCTTTCTTGCTGCAGGACTCTACCTTCAAGAGGTCTGTTTATAACTAGTATTAACTAAGGAATGAAGCTGTGACTATCTCCAAGAAGTGTAAAGGAGTGAGCAATGATGGACAGAAATGGGGGTGTCGGATTGAGGGCTACAAAAAACCAGTGGGATAAAAGGCAGCATAGAACAAGAGAAGTACAGGCTGTGTATCAAAAAAGAACTTCCTAATAGCTGGATCTACTGGACAGGGCAACAGTTTCCTAAGGGAGAGAGCAGAAACCCTGATACTTCAATCATTTAAACAAAACTGGACAAAGCCCTGGAGAATATATTGTAAGGAACAATCATATGCCATCCCCTGGGAATGGATAACATGACCTGATAAAGTCTTTTCCTAGTGGTTGCAATGATTCTCTTCAGATTGAGAACTTGTTCTGGGCATGATTTGTCTTGGGACTAGATATGATGTGAGCCTCAGGTCAGTCTTCTGATTGATTCAGAGAACCAAGCAGAGAGGAGGAAGGAGAGGAAAGGAGTGCAGGGACAGTCAAAAATAGAGCTCATAGCAAAATATTGACTCAGAACTTGACTGTCAACTGCTGCCCAGCTGAAAATCCAGCACACAGAGCTGCTGCTGGTTTTGGGAGGAGTCAGGAATGGTATACCAGAGATGCAAATCTGGCATACCAGAATAATTGCTGTTTAAATGGTTGTCTTCTCACAGAGCTGGAGAGGAACCTCTCCTCTCTTTCCAGCCTCTTTTCTGAAGCAGAGGAAATTTTAGGGATGATCTGAGATACTGTTCTATCTGTACAAAGTGAACTGGTGAGTGTTGGCATCCTTGATTTCTTGGGAGATGGTAAACCAGGTGAAAATTACCTCAGCTGCTCTGTTACCTTATTCAAAAGAATTGCTAGGAACTGCAGACATCTCCTATCTAAGGAATAAAAATAGAGGCAAAGTTCAACAAGAGGAGGTTTGAGATAATCAGATCTTCTGTGTCAGATAAATGAGCAGAAAGATTTTGATTTTGTGGGGCCATTTGAAGTTTTCTGCTTTCTCTCATTTACTTTTTAGTTAACCTTTTTATAGTGTAAATTTTAAACAGAAGGAGAATATTCACATGCAAAGGAAAAGCAATTACAAACACAAGCAAACACAGAAGTCTCAAATATTTGTGTTTTTTTTTTTTTAAAGCAACGTCTTCCAAATTTTTTCTTTTGCTAGAAACAAGATGTTCCTTGATGAGCAGCATTAGTCAAGCCTGGCTTCCCATGAACTCAAAACCATCCCCAATTCTCTTGAACCCTGATTTACATCTTCATCCTTGCATGCAGATAGATATTCCATCACAGGCTGTTTTATAAGGTGATGGAGACATTCCTGCAGTTCTCTCCCATGCCTCCACATCTTCCCCCACCTTGCAGGACCCCCAGCTTGTGTTTCTTTCCAGTAACTGGCCAGAGAAGGAGCTGCTCCCAGCTGCAGCTGAGCCTGCACTATGTGTGTGTTGATTTTTAGGCCCTTTTATGCATATTCACAGATTGGCCAGATGGCAGGCCCAGCAGAACAGATCACTATCAAGTTCACATTACAGTTTCTTCTAAGTGGTGGAAATTGGTGAGCAGCTTCAAAGTTATTGTGGAGAAAAAACAGATGGGCAGAGATGCGGATATAGATGGCTCATCCTTACCAAGAAATGAGAAAAACACAGAACTAATTAGAAAAGGGAAAGTTTTTTATGCCTTGGTTTAAACTCATAAACCTTTTCCTTACTGCCATGACCCAGTGGGTATTTGAAAGGGCCAAATGTGCATTATGCAGAAACAATAGGTCTCAAAAGAGAGAAGCTGTATCCTGCTGGGATCTAAGTCCAGGAGGAATACAAGATCTTTTCCAGGGGGAGCAAAGAAGTCCTCAGGTCTTTCCACTTGGGGAAGTGTTGAAACTACCTGGGCACAAGCCTCTGACAGGAGGAGTGCTGTGTAAGCAGCTCCTCCAACTTTTCTGCCCAATGAACTGAATAGATTTGTGTCATCACCTCCCCAGGGAGGCATCCAGCAGGAGAGGAGAGGCCATACCTTGTACATGCTAGAGGTGGAGTCCAGGCAGAGAACAAGGAGGAAAGTGCAGTCTAAGCAGTCTGAGAACCTCTGAAACACAATTCTCCAATGTGTCTCATGAACATGACCTTACTGAGAGCCTTGCAGGGACTGTGAGACATTATTTGCCTTGATCCTCTGAGAATCCAAAGGAAATCTTTTCAAGAGGGTTGACTTCTTACAGAGAACACCCAACTGTATTGCATGGGATCCCCAGCTGAAACCAGCCAAACCAGAAGTCCTACGTCCTACCCTGAATCAGAAATGAGCATGGCTGTGTTTCACTAAATTTCTGCCTTTAGATCCCTATGATTTCAGTCGGTGTGAGTAACATAACTATCTTCCCAAGTGCCACCCACAAGAGGACTACCCAGAATGCTGTTATAGTTGATAGCTTCAGTTCGTGCTCCATCAAGGCTGTAAGAATTCAGGGCTGCGGTCTAAGGCACTCTTAAGCATTTTTAAGCCCAGGAAATCTTGGTACTTTTCCTATAGTCAAATCTTCCAAAGGAACGTGGTTTAGCCACATCTCTTAATGGTCAGGTGTGAGAATTGATGCCAACAGGCATTTTGGGTGATGAAGAGCATTCACCATGCCAGTATTTACTGCAACTTTGTGTGGCTGGAAGAGGAGCTGTGGGAAAAAATTGCCATCAGTAATGCTCCAGAGTGGATGGTTCAGGTTCCCTGAGGAACGAGACAATGTGGGATGGCTGCAGACCAGAGGAGTAGAAGGAGTGAGGAGATGTGGCAGAGGAATGAGTGGCAGCATCCATTTGGTTATTGTTCTCATCAGTTTTGGTTAGTCCTTCAGGTCTGCTGCTGGCTGTACTGACAGGCAGTAGGTTCAACATCCCTGGTGAGCTTTCAGGAACCACTGCTGCAGAGGCAGATCCTGAGGCCAAACACTTGTCTCTCCTGGCACAATGTGCATGAGTGGCCTTCCAGCTGCAAGACTGGCTTTGGCTGTGTCTTCACCTGCTGCTCAGCAGATCCCAGAGATCACAGAGAGAAGGCTTTTCTTATATACCATTCTTTAAATACCATTTCTTCCTTTTCCTCATTTCCTTGCTGCATGTTGTCTGTGCCTGCCTCTCCCACCAGAGCTGCTTTTGAAGCTGCTTTCCCTGAACATCTTTGAAGTCTGATTTCCAGATCGATAAGAAAAGAACTCTGTCCTTGTGGTGGGGAGAAGAAAATCAGTGGAAGCCTGTTGCATTCCTGCCACCCAGAATAGGAGATCTTGTGCAGGTTTGACATAAAACAAAGGTGGCATGACCTTATTTCTGCAGCAAGGACATGGAAGCAATTGCAACAGTCCAGGGATGAACCAGGATGAGAGGCCATGCCAAGCTCATTGAGGGATTTAGCATTTGAAGTTGCATCTGGGCATGTCAGATTCTTTTTCTTCTTGTGTGACATCCCTGTCTTTACAAGAGCAGATTACATTATCATGTATTGCTATGTGTTCCTGTAGGGAGACATGTGCCATGCTTTGTCCTGACATTAGAGACTGTCTTTTGAGCATGGAAGGGGAGGATGTCTGTGAGGACGGAAGGAGATGTGTAAAACTAACAGAGATTGTTCAGCTGAAGTCTACAGTGAGATCAACTGACAAGGGAATAGAATAAAACAGAGGTCCAGGAGATGTATGAGGAGAAAGGCACAAGGATTCAGGGAGAGGCCAGATGTGGGAAAGAGAAGAGGGAGCAGTCAGCAGTGCCCATGTGCCAGGTGGGTGGTTTATTACACAGCAGCTCTCATCCAGATAACAGCAGCTCTTGATTACCCTACAGGAGAAAGTCTTTGTCCTGGTGAACTACTAGTTAATTAGATGAAGTATCTCCCTGATCCCTCCTGAAAATCTCTTTCATCTGCACCGCAAAGGCCATGTTGTTTCTTCTCCCTGCTGAAAGCTGAAAGCACGAGCAGCAAATCCAGCAGAGACACAGCCTGATACTTGTGGCGGTTTCTCTGACGTAGATGAAACTCTGAAGTGAAGTGTGTGACATCAGGAAGATGTTTTAATCTGAATTACACTTGCCCATCTGAAGAACAGGTGTCATTATCCTCTCTTCATTATCTCCTGGCCTGGGCTGCTGCCAGCATGAGTAAGAAGGGTTTGAGTCACAGAGATGGAGAAGTTAATTTCTTTCCGGGGACTGTTGTCAGAGATGACCTGGCCCAAAGGCCCATCATGGGGATGAATGATGTGTAGACTAATGAGGGGAGAAACCTCCTCCTAAGAGAAATAAAGCATCCCTCATGAATAATGTAGGGAATTGCTTTGAGATTCAAGATATCTAAGACTTGTTGCACACTGAATGTGCATGTGAGGCTCAGCTGCTCTGCAGATACACTCTGGCCTGAGCACAGCCTTTAACTAACCCACCACTGCCACTGTTTTTGTTTTTTAACACTGGCCATGTACTTGGCCTGGTGCCAATGCACATCTAGAGACAAACTTCTCTCAAACTCTGACAGAGCCCACTGTAGAACAACACTCAGAAAACACATTCGGGCTCTATCTGTGCCACAAAGTGAAGCAAGATCTGTGTTTTTTTAGGACACAGAGGCCAACACTGAGTGCCAGAAATACAGAAACACATGTACTGCACCATGAGGGTGCTTAGTTCCAGTGGACCCTGGCCAGTGTTAACCTCCATGTGTGGCCCAGGCATGAGCTTTGCCTAGGACAGTGCTGGTTATTCCAGGGGGAAGCCATAAGGGCCTGGGCTGATGACAGTGTGTGGACATCATGGGTTTCTGGTGGAATTCATCCTCAGAATTACAGAATTGTTAAAGTTGTAAAAGACGTTTCAGATTATGTCCAATGGTCAACCCAGCACCAATACCATGTTTACCATTAAACCATGTCCTCAAGTGCCCAATTGCCATGTTTTCTGAACACTTGACTGCTTCCCTGGGCAATCTGTTCCAATGCCTCATATTCCTTTTAATGTTTTTTGTTTTTTTTTTTTTCCTTAATGTCTAACCTAAAGCCCCCCTGGCAAAACTTGAGTCCAGTTAAGTTTGCTATAGAAAATACTGCCTTGCAGTGTTGGAGATGGCTGCTATATAGGTGCAACACTTCAGGATATTTTCCCATAATGTTTTCTTTTTGTTATGGATTTACTTATTCTGAGCAGTCTGTATCATTGCAATATCATGAATTTGTTTAAGTCTCTTTTTGCCCTAGAAGCAAAGTGTTATTTCAGGGAATTTGTGTTGGAGGACAGGACAGATGTTCCAGACCTGTCTGTACCCTGCAGCTGAGTGTGGTGCAGAAATCAGGGATGTAGATCTAAGCAAACTGCTCCAGCCACATGAGGCTGCAAACTGTCAGAGATACTTGCTTGGGTCTGAATGCAACATGGCTTTTTTGTGGATAAAAGGTCTATAACATCATGAAGGGGAATGGGTAATGATTGTTCCTGGTCTCTTCCAAAGAGGAGGAGATACCATTACCATCAAATGATAGCAATGAAAGGGAAGTAAAAAAGCAATGTCAATTTCTTTGGAGAACACGTGGTTGTTCTAGGAGCCTGCTTGCCATAGGGTGTTAAATATATTGAAGGGACAATGCCCAGGCTCATAGAAGAGAAATCCATTTTGTGTAACTAAACCCAGCAAAAACTGGCTTAGGAAATCCCTGAGTCCCAAATAATGAAGCTGGGTACATGAATTCTTGGGGGAAAACTCACGTGTAATTATAGCATTCCTGTGCTCTTGCTCAGCCATCTGCTTGTGATGGCTGTTGGATTCAGAGTAGCCTTGCACAGAGTTCCTCTGCACGTTCTGGTTGTGGGCTGGTACACCAGGACAATGTCTCTTCACAATCCAGAGGAAAATACTGGGGTTGTCTCCAGCTGGACCTCATAGAGATTGTAATGAGTCGTTTCTCTCTGTGTCTCATCTGAAAGGCACCATAGAAAAATAAACGTTGAAGAAGGCTCTAAGTGGTTTTACCTCAGACCTTTATAGCTACACACTGGCAAATAAGGAAATAGAATTCTTTTTTTTTCTTCTAGAATTACATGTATGTGCACATGTTCTTTTGAGAGTTTTTCATCAGAGAATGGACAAGGCCTGGAAAAACCAAAGGCAGTGAAGACCCCAACAGGGTACTGATTTGATGCCAGCCCTTACAGTGTGATTATTTTCTTTCTTTACCTACACCTTCCTGCAGTTCTGCTTGGTGTCTGTATCCCAGCTGTTCTGTGACTGGGAAGAGATGGATTTTGGTGCTTCACAGTCCAGAACTGGAGTAACACTGAAATATGACATTTCTTTGTGCCAAGCTAACCTTCTTGGTGCCAGCCCAGATGAGCTCTGTCTTGAAAGCCTAAGCAGCTGTGAGGGGTTTTTAAAGTGAGGGAGAGTACTAATGACATGGCTTCCAATCATGGTGAGAGTTATTTTGACTTTTCTTGATCATTTAAATGATATCTCATGAAATACGAGACAAGCCTGCTGTGGTCACATTGTTGTATTGTGTTAGCAAACCAGTTACTTCACTGGAGTGGGATGGGCAGTGTTTGCTTAGGTGTGGTCCAGTGTAAAGCTCCATCTATATCTTTCTCTTAGCTCTGTGGCTTGCTAAGGGATGCATTTCATGTACCCAGTACTAAGGTCTTCTGTTCAATCCTTCTTCTTCACCACAGAAAAGAGAGAAGCCCTGATGTCACTATTAACATCTCTGTTTTTCTTTAAGCCTTGTGTTTCTTAATGGTGACACAAAGTCATCTCTTTATACTCTGCTTAAGGGCAGTGACATTCGTGTAGAGAAAATCAGGAAGAATTTTGGTAGCTGGAATCTACTACCAAGGCAGTTGCTTCTGCTTCTGCCTTTACTTGATGTGAGTAAAACTCAACTACCTGGAGACTGACTCTGTGACCTGTGTCCTTTCCCAGCATTATTTCTCCTCTGTGCCCCTCTTCCTCGGGCAATTATTCACCTTCCCCTTTTTCCCAGAGGCAGTCTCTGATGTTAAGAAGACAGTGGTTTATTTTAGATCTGAAAAATACTGAATTTCTGAGAGCATGCACTGCTGCAGTTTGCTTTCTATGTATTACTCTGTACAGTGCTGGATAGATTCTGCAGTGCTTAAGAGGTGGAGAGTTAGGTCTGTCTTTGGTGTATTTTCACACCCCTCCTTTCAGAGGGTTTAAGGCAATTGTTAGGGTATCTATTCCTTAAAGCCATGTTGTATAAGATAAATATGTGACTCTAATCCTCTATTTGTAAACATTAAACATTAATCTATTTGTAAAGTCTTATTCCAGCTTCATGAATAAAGTCCTTTCTTTACCCCAGATTCCTGGTGAAAATACAGTAAGAGACATTTATCTGATATTGTGGAACTTGATTATGACTTAGGTCTGAATAGAAGCCAGAATTTCTGGATTTTCTAGCTATCTATGTGAATTGGAGGGAAACTAAAGCCCGCTGTTGTCTGTACTTCCCTATCTGTAAAACAGGGTTTTGGATATATTTGTATCTTAGGGGATGTATAAATACAAAGTCTGTGACAAATCTTAGAAATTCAACTGTGAGATAACATGTAAGCACATAATATTAATGCTTTATGATGTCCCTAAACTGTTTCTTAGGGATATCTTTAAAGAGAAGGATATAGTGAGATGAAAATAAACCTTTTTTCACCCCAAATATTTTTTTTAGCACCAACTGCTGTCTCTGCAACCATCTGGAAAATCACATTTTCTGAAGCTTTCCTTCTCTTTATCATCTGTAACTAAAGCTATAAAATAGAAAGACATCCCTGGTTTAATTAACACCCCTGTAGTTCAAAAGCTGATCTTAGTAATGGGAGACAATTATAGCTATTATTGAGGGACAGCCAGGTGGAACTAACCCAGCATCGATCTGGTGAAAACACTTCCCTTTCCAGGTAGTTTGGAAACTGCTTTTTATGATGAACAGACTACCTGGCTCAGTGCAACAGGTGAATCTCTTTATAACCTGGAAAAGAACCTCCTATTTTGAGTTTTGTGCTTCTTTTGTAAAGTGGATTTTACAACCCATCCATCAACAAATACCAACTCACCTAAGAATAAACCTGCTGCTTTTTGAAGAGGACTCTTGCTGGTTTTCTTGTTTTATTTTCCTTGTCTACTCTTGCTTTACATTTTGTAGATTGCCTGGTGTTCATATTTTAGTTCTAGTATAAGTGCAGACTCTGAGATGCAGCTCCATCCTGTGAGGAAAGCATAATTCTGGGTTCTGCACCTCAACACTGGTGTGGCAGAGCTGCACAAGGTCCAGAGGAGGACATGGAAATGATCAAGGAAATGTGATTTCTGCTATATGAGTTAAAAAGGCTGTGGCTTCAGTTTAGAGAGGAAAAAGCTGAGAGCAGAGATAAAACTGAGTTTAGCTGAAAACATGAAGGTAATAGATTAGGAAGATTTAGAACTTCAATTCTGTGACTAAGGTGTTCTAGCTGAAACAAGGAGATATCCTTGAAATTAAAATGTACTTTATTTACATAGCAGGTAGTGAAATTCTGGAATTTGTGGTCACAGGAGAATGACAAGGTGTGCAGAGCCAACAGTTTTGAAAAAGAATTAGACAAATTCAGAGCAGCAGGTCCGTGACCTGAGTCTAAAGGTGATGGGCCAGGCTTCTCAGTGGTGCTGTGGTATCTCACGTCAGGTCTGTCCTCCAGCTTCAGCTCTGTGAGAGTGTGGGTGTGCTGAATGCCCTGTGTTTTATCTGCCAGCCATCTATGGCTATCCTGATATCTCACGGGTGTGCTGTAAAACTAGATGATTCTTTACAGAAAACTGATTTAAACCCTCAATATCTCCAATGCAGGCACCTACACTGGAGACAGTCACTCAAGGTGACTATCATGATTAGGATATCTTCATTTGGCTGTTTACAGGTAGATGTCTGCCAGTGCTGTGGGTGTCTAAACTCTTCTGCAGTCAACAGATGTCTAGTCAGTCTAATGGGGACCTAATGAGCATGATCAATGAACAGTCAGAACTGCCATTTCATCTTGCCAGACTTGGGATGGCCAGTGAAATAACTCACTACTGCCCATTTGCAAAAAATTCTTGTTGACTATAATGGGAGTTTGGATACATAGAACACCTGCAGATACATAAATGTAGGTATATTAATCTTGAGCAGAGTTCTGTCTCAAGATTTCTATTACAATAATTGTAGAAAAATAGTTTTCTCCTGAGAATAACTCACTGACCTGTTTTAGATACCTCTGTGTACACCACAGGAACTGCCCTTGTGAAGTACACAGATCTACTCACTGCCTGTAAAGGGACTCTAGATAGTGGTGCCCACATGGTGAATGGACATGAGGGCCAAGTGGGTCCCAGCCATCTCATTTTGGAGACTTTGGTGCAGCCTCTTAAAATCTCAGCTCTAAGAAATGTATGTTTTTAAAGCAATGTAATCTGAATAGGTGTAATTATAATATCAAAACTGCTCCCTGCCTATGGTTTGATTTAGAACAAAGGCTTAGCCATGATTTTAACTGAAAACTATGCTGTGAAACGTGGTGCATCCTCTATCCTCGGATTAGTTTAACATCCTACTGAAATTGCCTTTGCCATACTAACTGCCAAAGCTGTAAAACTATGGCACAAACTGGTAAGTTGTTTATTCTTCCAGTAAGTAAAGATGGAACAGGCATTAAATCCCTAAATTCCTATGGTGTTCCAGCAATGAGTCACTTTCATTAGGTGTCTAGGAAAAAGGCTTATTCAATATGGGAGAGTTTAAAAAGGAATTTCTTTGGCTGGTAGGCCTGTGGATGTTATTAACTCCATGCTGTCAGCAGTCACAAAATTTGGATGCTATCACTATACTCAATACTGTGGTTTTGGGACGGAATACCAAGTACTCTCAAAAACACTCTGGGAAAGTCCATCTGTTTCTAAATTTTCCACTATTGCCTGTGACTTGGAACAGACATGAAATTTATTCAGTTAATCAATGCTATATAAGCTTGTTTAGGAGACTCAGCATTGTTTGAGGTAGAATGGGTTTCCCATTCTTTCACCTTTCCCATTCCTGCGTGAGCGTTGTTGTTCTGTGCCTTATTTACTTCAGACACAGGGAGAGGGTGAGGAGATAGGGGAAGATGGTGTCCCTGCAGTGTCCCTGCAGCTTCGGCTCTGGCTGTGACATCGGAGAGATTTGCGTGGCTTGCGTGATGGGGGAACCTGCCCTGCTGACTGTGCTGTGTTTCCATCCTCCCCCAGGTTACGGACATGCTGCCCCAGGGACGGATGCAGGGAAGGCCTTCTGCATGTTCTACGCAGTCCTGGGGATCCCACTGACACTCGTCATGTTCCAGAGCCTGGGCGAGCGCATGAACACCTTCGTCAAGTACCTCTTGAAACGCATCAAAAAGTGCTGTGGCATGAGGAGCACCGAGGTCTCCATGGAAAACATGGTCACTGTGGGTTTCTTCTCCTGCATGGGGACACTCTGCATTGGAGCAGCAGCCTTTTCCCAGTACGAGGAATGGAGCTTTTTCCATGCTTACTATTACTGCTTTATAACATTGACTACGATAGGGTTTGGAGACTATGTGGCCCTGCAGACCAAAGGGGCCCTTCAAAAGAAGCCTCTCTACGTGGCTTTTAGCTTTATGTACATTCTAGTGGGGTTGACAGTCATCGGGGCATTTCTAAATCTGGTTGTTCTCAGGTTCTTGACCATGAACAGTGAGGATGAGAGGAGGGATGCCGAGGAACGGGCGTCCCTGGCAGGGAACCGCAACAGCATGATTATCCACATCCAAGAGGACTCCCAGCATGGTCGGCCGCGGTACAAGGCCGAAGTAACAGACCTTCAGTCAGTTTGTTCCTGCATGTGTTACAGGTCCCACGAGTACACCAGCCGGGTGGTGTCCCACCAAAATTCGTTCAGCTCGAAGCTGAACCCCCAGTACTTTCACTCCATCTCTTACAAGATAGAGGAGATCTCGCCAAGCACATTAAAAAACAGCCTTTTCCCATCGCCTGTCAGCTCCATCTCACCTGGGTTGCACAGCTTTACAGATAACCACAGGCTGATGAAACGGCGAAAGTCCATTTAAAGGGATTTGTCTTATTTTGCTTTCCTTGTTTTTCCCAGTTCTTTGTTGTTTTGGGTTTTTTGTTCCTTGAGTGAGACGGAGCGAGGCCAAAGGGAGTAGAGCAAGCCAGTCCTCCTCTGAGACTCAGCTCTTGAGCATGAAGCATGGATTATTACTGTTCCAGCAAAGTATGCCTTACATTACCCCCTTGGTGGATGTCAGAGGATTCAAGGTGACGTGAAGTGGGTACCAAATCCAAAGTTGCACACACAGCTGGGAGCCTTCATGTGCCACTGGCACTCCTGACCTAACAAACTTCTTTCCTCACGAGCAGGTTGCAGTGTGTGTGCGTGTGCCTGTGTGAGTGCCGGGTGCGTGTGCGTGTGTGTGCGCGTGCAATTCCACAACCAGTGCCATGTGACAAAAATTAATGCATCAGGTATTATTTTTTCTTTTGCCCTTGAAGCAATTGTGTTCCAGCCTGCTTTTTTTAGATTGCTTCCAAAAGGAATGGGGAGGGTGGGAGGGGAGCAAATTTTTTTTTGGTTTTTGTTTTTATTCGCCAAGACAAGCATGCGCCATAAGCAGTCAATATACCAGGTGTATCATGGTAAATTTTTTAATGCTAGATTTTAGATTGTATTAACATTAAAAAGACAGGAGAAGATGGATCATTTTAGCTTGCCAGTTCAAAATT
>VZTB01003723.1:434905-462017 GCA_013397245.1 Thryothorus ludovicianus
TTATTATTATTATTATTATTATTATTTTGTGCAGCAATTACCTGCATGAATAGGATTTATATTTTTTGGAATGCTTGGTTAAGATGGATATAAATAGGAGGATGTATATTTTTTCTTATATGATAGTGACAGGGCATTCCTTGTTTTAAATAAAAAAATTAAGATTGTCTCTAAAATGCTTTTGATTTGTAAATAATGGAAAGCCTTTGTTGGTCTCAGGAAGAATTCAAGGGACAGTATCTTGTGTTTGGCTCACTGGGAACTTGTGAGATTAGATGTGATATTGCTTTTTTTGCTAGGCAAAGGCAAAATGCATTTAGCAGTAACAGGCAAAAATAGCTTTACTCCAGTGTTTGGAGGGTAACAGCGGGAGCAGTTGTGTTGGCAAGCTGTAGTGGAGGATGTTGAGACCATGTCATAGAGTTGTTCCTTGGACATTATCCATCTCTCAGTTGTTCATTTGGACCAAACAGACTTTACAGAACTTAATTAGAGGCCTAATCCAGCTCCCTTTTAAAAGAATAGGAATTTTCAGTGATTACATGGGATTTAGTGCTCTTGGAGATTTATCTTTGATTTTACAAGGGTAGTATTGGGAGTTTTATGGACCTGCACTTTTGTTTCTGATTTAATTCTATCTTTTAAATCGCTTCCCATGTTAATTTACCATACAAAACCCATTTATTTTTGGCACTAATCACCTCCTGCTGATTCTACCATTTTGTGCTCTCAGTACAAAAGCAATAATCCTTTTTTTACCCTTAAAACTAGATGGTGCGTGCCCAGTTCTGAGCTCTGTGTGCTGATGGATGTTGATATCCTCTCAAAGAGGCATCTATAAAGAGCATTAATCGGGCAAAATAAGGAGTGTCATTCCTTCTCTGTTGTCTTCTCCCTGGCTTTAAATTATTAACTATCAAATATGCTCATGTTCTCCACATCTGTCTTTCAATAAGTAAAAGACAAGCAAGTTTTCCATGACTTTGACTACGTTACTGTTACACAGCTTCCTTTGGGTGTACAAATTGCTGTGGCATGAAATCCTCCATTAAGATTGGTGAAGAGCTAACAGGATTCTTAATGAGGATGGATTTTTTCAGAGGAATGTGTGGGGCATGCTGGGTGCATCAATGCTATGCTGCCAGTACCATGACCCAGGGCAAATGCTGATGGCAGAAGGATTGAAGGAAGAATACCTAAAAAGCAGTTTCAGGATGTGTTGAATCACCTCAGTGTTTGACACCTCAAAGCTGCTTCCCCTGACAACCCACAGGCTTCATGGTGCTCTCCAAATTCACTTTTTACATCTTTGCTTGTTGTCCCAGAAGTGCAAATAAATGTATGTCTCTTTTCCTGCTATGGAGATAAGAAGTATGCCATGGAATATGCACCTCTATATCATGTACAGCTGCTGGGTGTATTTGACATTGGAGAGAAGCAGGAAAATTTGAGAGTTTTGCAGAATTCAAGGTGAATTCTGTGCTGGGCAAAGGAGAATTTTGATAACAGGAGTTTTAGCAAAACCTTTAAAGAGACAAAAGCAGTTGCATCTTATAAAACATCGCATAGATTTTTTTTTTCTCTTTTCCTTTAAGAAAAGAAGAAACTATTATTTCTGCGGCATAGAAAAATAATCTTTAAATGTCCCATAAAACATGTTGAACTGGAGAGGTTGAAAATTTTACATACTCTGGCTGATTTGTTACTAAATCTTCTCTCTGGAACCATAAATGAAGAGTGAATTTTAATACATGGGGTGTTTAACCAGGGGAGAAACTTACCTCAGCATGTCATGGGTTATCTGCCACTTAGAGTCTGTGTGTTAAAACTCCATGGCTTTATAATAGCTCTGCTTGTAGCTTAGTTGAAGTTTGTAGATGTAGTTGAAGAAATCTGTGTATGTTGATATGAAGGAGCCAGAGTAGATGTCCGTAGCCACACTTTTAAATTTAAAAGCTGTAATGAGTGTGTATGTGGGAAAGTGTTTTGCTTGAATGGATCTGCATTCCTTGGGATTTTCAAATACGCTTATTTATTTTATTTTATGGCTGAAGAGCCCACAGTTCTGTCCAACCTGTATTTTTGCCACATATGGGGTTTTGAAGTAGCAGGATGTTTCATTTGCAAGAAATCTCTTGCAGGACTTTGCTTTGTAAGCAGCCAGACACAAGAACTCTCACATGTGCACATCAGAACATGAGGCAAAATCTGCTTCTCTCTTTAGTTGTTTTCATGATTCTTGACTGATGTGTGAATAATGGCTTGGGCTGTCTGGGACTGGAACAGGCTGAATCATGAAAGGGAAGCTTTTGTCCAAGGTTAATCCCAGCTTTTCAGTTAAACATGAAAAGTCAGTCAGTGAAAGGTGAGCTGACTTTTGTCAGTTCTGTCTCTTGACTTCTTATTGCCCTACATGTTTTCTTCTCACAATACTGCTTTTCACAGAATATTTTGCTAGTATGTTATTTGGCTTATTTAACTAAAGATATTATCTCTTTCAGAACAACTTCTTTTGCTTGCTACTCTCTCTTTTGAAATTCAGCTACGAGCAGGTAGTAGTGGTGCTTCTTATGACTAGACATCCTAATGTCTGCTATCACTTTGTGATGCACTCTCATTCCCCAGAGTCTCATTTCCCCTATCCTTCCCTATTATTAAGCATTAGAAATAATAATAATAAATCAGATTAGTCTATTTATGTCACACTAATGTGCTCTTCATCAAAACAACACAAATTTAGCTCCCTGCTGTCGACTTTGATTATATAACAACCCTATTATCTTATAATATTTCATATTATCATCAAAGGAAAAAATCAGTTTGATCAGTGAAGCACCAAAATAGCTTTGACTGAACATGCTGTGATATGGAAACAAGAGGAAACTTAATAGAACAATGCAGACACAAGTCTCCACTTGGTCTTCATTAATGTGTGAGGAATATCCTGACTGATCTAACAGGCACTGCTTTGCCAGAACTTGGTACATGACTGTACAAAGGATGCCTTTATTGGGGCAGCCCTAGAAGGGGTGTTTGGATGTTCCTTCAAGAGTCCAAAATAGCTTCTTGGTTGTTAATGAGTGGAGAAGATGTACAGTGGCCTTCAGCAATAAACTTCTGTGTGAACTCTCTGTAATAGCTCATTAGGATGAAATGGACATTATCAAGGAAAGAAAAGAAGAGAAAAGAAGAGAAAAGAAAAGAAGAGAAGAGAAAAGAAGAGAAGAGAAAAGAAAAGAAAAGAAAAGAAAAGAAAAGAAAAGAAAAGAAAAGAAAAGAAAAGAAAAGAAAAGAAAAGAAAAGAAAAAAAAGAAAAGAAAGAGAAAATAGGGAAGTGACCAAGTTTATCTACAGTATTGTATATTGTCTCAATAGTTCATTGATCAATGAAATGCCAGGGCAGTAATCAAGAGTATTGTGAATTCGATCCAAGCAAGGTAATTCCTTGTTTTGTCTGACAGATTTGGAAATTTTTGTTAAGGAAAAAATAAAACTTGATTTGTTGCTAAAAGCTTAAAAAGGAGCACTCAGTGGGACCAAGACAGAGCACAAAAATGTTCCAAAACTATTTAGTGTGTGCAGACCAGAGGGCAGGGGTTTGGGTAGAAGTAGCTTTTAGCTGAAGTTTATGTCCTCATTTAACTTTATGTAATATTCCCGTTAATATTAGGATCTAATTAAGACAGTCGTTTAAAATCTTTATGAGGAAGCCGGATGAGAGAGACGTGTTGGAGTGTGTCCATTACACTAATGTTATGGACTTTTTCATGCATATTTCAACAAGACACTATTACTGACTGGAATATTGCACAAATTACAATGAGAATTGCACCACTGTTGCTTTCATCAACCTGAGATGTGTAACTCACAGAACTGAAAAAGAAAATAATGCCTTTCTGATCAGGCTGCTGTCGTCTTTTAACATGTATATAAGACTTTATTTTGGGAACTCCAGCAAGATAAAATGTAGAAAAAGGATTGTCTATCATAACAATTCACCAAAATTGAAACAAATGGAATAATGACATTGGACACAGAGAAATTGATTATGGATAGAAGGTGCCCTGGGACTCTTATGCCAGTCTGAGCTCAGAGGCTGAATTAAAACCGTGAAAAACTGATGAAACCCTGTGCCAAAATGTAGTTTTCAGTTCTTTAAGATTCATATAATGAATATGGCAAAGGAATTTTTCATGCCAAAAAAGAGTAGGAAGGCAAAAAGAAAGATGGGAAAAAAGAAGTTGTTCTCAGAAACAGGAGTAGTTCTGCTATTTCCAGTTGAAATGGCTGTAAGGTGATGCTGAAGGACTGTTGAGCTTTCATCTGTGTAGAATCAGTCTGGGAGATTGACTGTCCTCTGCTCAGTCAAAGCCTACCTCAGTGTTCCACTGATAACTGCTGATGGGGAGATTCAAAGAGTTCCTGGCTCTCCTGTCAGATTTTTGCTGCTGTCTCCATTTGAACCAAGATTTTATTCAGCCAGCCCGTCCTAAGCAGTGCTGGTCTCTGGGATATATTATGTTAGTGATGCTATTTCCTCCTCCTGGTGCCCCCAGGTACAAGAGGACATGAGCAAATTCTCTCCTTATCTAAGACCTGGGAAGGCCAACTGATTTGGGTGCCTTGCAAGGAGTCCTGATTTATACCCTTTTCCTGACACTGGAACATGAACCTTTTTTCTATTTATTGCTAGATACTCTATCAGTGCCTCCAACTACTGCTCACCATGAACAGTCTCCTAAACCTAAGGAAAAGCAGTAAGACCTAAAACAAAGTCAACCTGTATAATTTATGCAGCTGTATTTTGCTTTATGGAATCCAGTCATTCAAAGCTGCTTGCTAATTTTAGGCTGGAAGTACTACCCCTGGAGCCTTCAGCCTTCATTTGTCTCTCCTTCAGTGAAAACTGTAATTAATATATATCCCAAAGCCCTCCTTCACCTTGCTTTCTGACAGGGTAAGGAGTGCTGCCATGTATTAACACCCACAACAGATTGGGGAAAAAAGAAAAGGAGGGGTAGCGGGGGAAAGATTAATGCTGCAATTTTATTGATAATTAATAT
Organism: Thryothorus ludovicianus; assembly: GCA_013397245.1. Classification (NCBI taxonomy): domain Eukaryota; kingdom Metazoa; phylum Chordata; class Aves; order Passeriformes; family Certhiidae; genus Thryothorus; species Thryothorus ludovicianus. The sequence continues at coordinate 439,969 of VZTB01003723.1, forward strand.
TCACAGTTCTAAGCTGCATTGTCTTTTAGTTCACTTTGAGAAATGCAGAGCAAACAACAGGATGATAACATTTATCATAGCTGGTGAATTCACAAGTGGGGCTGGCAAATATAATAATTGAAACTACGCTCCATAATGCATCTTCCTCTTTCATGAGTTCTGATACCACCATCCTGGCTTTGATTCATTGTTTATCTGGCCTGTGGAACAGCTTGCAGTAATTGCTGTATCCAGAGCACTACACTTGAGGCTGGAAGAGAGATCCATTTCACAGACAGCCACCCTCTGGCTTTCTCTACACTCTCCCCCTTTCCCACTCAGACATTAACTCATTAGCTTGCCATTTCATGGACGTATGTTCAGGCCCAAGATCACCACTTTCTGTACTCTGCCCCCTCATCTATTAATGAAAAGCATTATGCTACACAACTACACCCTGGGGAAGGAAATGTTCCTCTCTAATTACGACTGACAAAAGAAATCTACAGATTGATTAAAAGCAGTGTGTAGGGAATTAAGTAGGAAATGCAACATGCATAACCTTGAATGGGGGAGATCTGTTTCTTCCCTGGCTGGGATGCAATGCATTAGCCTACGAGGAGAAATTTGGAGGGTGTTTGTTTGGGAGAAGGCCACCAGGAGAATGGCCAGCACAAATTATATGAGCAGGTAAAGAGCCACAGTGGTTTGGCTCTTTGTGTGTAGATCATTGGTGAGGTCCATGGCATAGTTTCAGATTAAGAAAGAGTCATGGCCTTGTGGCTTTGGTTTATTTTCTACTCATCTGCCAGCCACGCCGGAGTGGCAGGAGGTGTGGGAAGGATGGACCTGGGCTGGTTCGTAGTGGAGTGGATTGTTGTGGGGAGACCACCTTACCGACACTAGTGCCAAAGGGGAAGTAGGGAAAATTGTCTCCTAGAGAGCATTTCCTCTCCTATTCCAAGGAAGAGATCAGTTACACCAACCTTCCTACTGCCTGCAGCAAATCCAAAAGACCTGAACTGTGGGATCCTTGTCTGTGTTTGATAGCATCTCCCCAGAGCCATAGGAATATGTGGGAAATTCTAAGCTTCTCTAGCTGAGTTCAGGTCACAATAAAGCAAAGAACCCCCTTCATACTGAGTGTGTTTGGACAGTTTCTACATGTCAAAATGTCATCAAAACTGACCTTTAGACAAGTAACATTTATTTATTATTGCTGGCTCTCCCTACAAAGTGGGTATGAAGATCCTTAATCATAATTATTGTTCAGAGGATAATTAATCTGATAAAAGTACTTAATTAGATTATCTGAAGTAGACTGTGTAAGTGATTTTGGCCTCCCAGAGCCTGAAACTGCAATTCTACAAAACGATTTCAAAAAGGCCTATTTGATAATATCACTTCTGACTTGGGGGTCAGCCTCAGCTGCCCTATTGACAAGCATCATTTTGGCATCTTGACTGGAGCTGGTGTTGGAAGAATCCAGGGAAGGGATTTTATTTTAGCATCAATGCAGTGAGGCTCTTAATTCCCACTGAATTCAGGGCTGATATCTGACTTGCACACTGGGCAAGAGCTCAGGGCTGGTTTCTCCTTAGAAACCAGGACATGGAACTTGTGTGGCAGCACCTTCAGATAGATCTAGAGCTGTGTCTTTTAATGCTTCCTGTGAAGTATCCACCACATTTATTTCACCTGTCTCATTTGAACCTTCTCAGAACCCCTTCTGAATGATGATGTGGGTGGTTGAAGTTTCCTGTTCAGCATACAGCAGTGGGCACTTATCATTGTCTCCATTATGCCAGGCACCCAAATGGGTCTGGGGGACAGGTCACAGCAATTCATTGTGGCTGTGACCCCCAAAACTTTGCAAAATTCTTCCGATTTATCTAGCAGCTGCTGTCTTCCCAAAAGGTTGGCCAAGTGGGGCAAAAGACATGTATGTGAGATTCTTCTAGCAATGCAATTAGTCGGACTTTTTATCTTCACTGTACATTCCTTTCAGATTCTTCATCATTGAAGCTCCAGCTGCTCTATGGTGACTGATACTTCCATGCGACTTCTCATGTCTTTGAATTCATTACTGCCATGTGTGTTTTCCAGAAAAGATCCTTTTCAGCCTAGCTTCTCAATGTCTGCCATGAGAAAACACTGCAGAGGCAGCAGTGGGAAATTCCTCTTGATTGTTGATCTTGTGTCCCTTTTATTCTCTTAGGAAGAGCAGAATCCTGTGTGGTCACCACTGACCAACACAACTGGTTTGCTGAACACAACTTAAAGACTTTCTCATGGCAATTTCCCTCCTTTCCAACTGTTCAGCTGCATTTACGTTGTGGCAGATATTTTCTGCATAAATGCTTGGTGCAGGAATATTATTCAGCTGATTGGAGGACAAGTGTAATACCTGGGTAACAAGAGAGGGATCTCAGGGTCCAGGTCACAAGAAGTTTAAGACAGTTAATCTAGCAGTTGGATTTCTTAACCAGTTTCTTGGGTACCACTCTGAACACTGCTTTTTTGGACTTCGACAAATTTGGTTAATGCACACAAAGTTAGTTTGGGTGTACTGTTAGGTTGACCTTGTCTGAAAAAAAAAAAAAGTTAATATATGCTTCAGAAAGACTCCTGTCTACTACAAACCTTTGACAACTAAGAAATAAGCAGAAATTATGAGGCAATGGCTTTTTCTTTAGAATGCAAATCTATTCGGTCATTCTTTTACAGAATGCACATTTCCTCTAATACAACCAATAATCCATCTGTTTGGTTTTTTTAACAAGGTCAGGAGTGAACTGTGGAAGAAAAATTGCTTTATTTTTCCTCTTCCCTTGACTTGTTAAGATTTGTGTGGTTGGTTGTTGCCATTGAGGAGTATCAAGTAAAACTTTTGATCCTAGTGACATGATGGCACAGGAAATTAATTGGAGCTGGATAGGTCAATGGGCAAAGGGAGGGGGGCTTAACAGATGTTTCCAGTAGGCCAAAAGAATGTGGATACTGTCTCTTCAAGGTGCAATTTCTTACTTCAACAAACTGTTCATCTATGAGAAACAGGGATAAAAGTGTTCAATCTGGGACCTAAGGAGTTTATATGGAAATTCTTGGATTACTTCCAAACACACATACATGTTGAAATTAAATTGTGAATCCTACTTTGGAGACTGAGCCTTCCTGCTCAGACAGAAGCGTGCGTGTATGCGTGTGTTTGTGAGTGTGTGTTGATGCTGTGTCTCTTTTGGATCTCTTGACACTTTTTGGTGCATTTTTGTACTTCTTTGAATGTGCATATGCGGACTTACCGACGGTGTATTGACGGCATTCTAAAGGCCCTCAACAGCCTGAGATAGAGCAAAAATCTAAATTTCTACCCTGGTTGATACATTTTCTGTGCAGCACACAGAGCATTAGGGGCATGGTCATCTAGAAAGGAGCTGCTTGGCTGTGGAGACTGCACTTGGAATTTACCTCCTGGAAGCTGTTTTCTCTGCTCATTTCAGACCTCTAAACTTCAACATAGTTGTTGAGCTGGTCCTAGCAAATGAGAGTGATCGGGTCATGAGCATCAAGATGTGATTTGTTAAACCAGTGATAACTTGATTACAAAGAACCAAATTAAAGACTCTTTTGTGTTTTCATTTCTTTTCCTGGCCTTCTCCGTCATGGGAGAGGATGCCTTCACACATGGCCTTAGAATGCCGTACTGGAGTCAGAATGCAACAACAGTCAAATGAAAATAAGATGTATTGCAGCTTACTTAAAGAATGAAAACTGTATCACACAAATGTTTACAAGTCCAAGTAGACAGCGAACCCCTGTACAATATGTAATTTATGCAAGGGATTGCATCTTTTTTTTGTAATGAATGCACTACGCAACCCTGTATATATTTTACAATGTCTTTACAGAGAAAAAAAAAGGAATCATTTACTGTAGTGTTGTAAAATAATGCACTTTTCTAATTTTTTCATTAAAAATCCTATGGCACGTTTTCAAATGTATATTGTTTCTTTTATATTGAATGTGGAAATGTTAACTTCCTGTAAAATTGCACTACAGAAGTAAAATCCACTGATGGAACTTATTTTGTTAAAGAAAAGTCCCTTGACAACCAACAGATGTTTATGATTATACGATATGTATGTGTGTGCATATATGTGTATATAGTGTATATGTAATGTATGTATATGTATATGCACACACACACATATATCCAGTGATATGTGTATATAGAAAATGATATAGGTCCGGATTTATATATGATTGTATTAATATAATATCTATAGATTGATAGATATATAGATATGTATATATATTCATACATACACACAAGAATCACAATGTACAAACCCAGAAAGGATTACTCATTAAATTTAAGGGGGTTGGGGGGCAGAAAGATGTCATATACAGAAGATATTTTGCATTGCAATAAAAGCTTTTTTGACAAAAGTACGTGCAGAGTGAAGTATGAACCTTCATAAAATACACAACGATGCTGTTCCCAAATGACTGCAGTTCAGAATAAGCAAAAATGCACTGCTTAGAGGAGGCATAAGGGCAGAATGAGTGCATGGTGGGCTGGAGTCAGCTGTTGAGGCTCCCCCCATTTTAACTCTATGGATCTAAAGGGCAGGATCTTAGGATATCAAGCTCAAAAGCGTGACTTCTCCTGACTTGAAGAGATCAATGTCCCTCTCATGAAACAATTAATCGGGTGCTGCCTAATAAAAGAGGGGAAGTGGGTCTCCGTGCTAATTTTATCTGGCAGATATTGTCTTGAGGCACAAGCACGATTCCTTGTTTAGGATGGAGCATTGGGCAGCTTGTGCTGTTGCTGCTGTCCAGGTAAGTCACATGGGACGCCAGGGACAGGTCCTCACTTTGTCCTAATGATGTGACTTTCTCACGAACGAATGTTTTAAGATCACTTAAAGAATCACCATCAAAGCTATCAGTAAAGACAGGATTGATATAAAATGACAGCACCACAAAGTTCACTGCCAAGATTCACTCTACTGGTTCCTAGATGGCTAAAGCACACCAAAGGGAAAGCAAACAAAAAGATCCAGAGTTAATAAATCCAAACCAAAATAAACCCGAAACTATCCATGTGGAGGTGGGATGGAGGGTGGCACAAAAGGATAGAAAGGGTAAGGACAAAAGGAATATGCCTGAAGGCACAGCAGTGTTTAACAGTATTTAAGCTTAACAATACTTAAATTATTAAGGTGTTAAAACATTAACAGCCCTTTAACACCTTAACTTCTAATTTATGTTAACTCAGCAACAGATTCACATAGAATTTACTGTGCCACAACAGTAATTTACTTACAGGCCTCACATACAAATCCAAAATGTCTAAGAATTCAGGAGAGCAGCATTTCTCCTACATTTGCTATGGCATATGCACACTTGCATGCAGACAGACATGAAGAATCTGTACAAGGTACCTGTGAAAAATTCCTCTTGAAGGTAGCAAAATACTCCCTTCAGATGCCTTTGTATGTTCTCAACAAGTGAAGGGTTGAGGAGCTGGGGTATCAGGCCAGGGTCTGTCATTGTTCAGTAATGCCCCAGGGACAGACACCTTGAGAGGTCTCTGTTTCAGTGTCCACTCAGAGGGAGGTGCTGGTCCCTGCCCTCTGTGATCCAGGAGAGCTCAAAGGGTCTCCCTTTGGGACGCTGTTTATTGGGCCACAAGAGATGGCTTTGGTCGTACCAATGTTTTATCCTGGCTGCAATTCAGGCCAGTGGCTTTCTTTGAAAGTCTGAGAACAAAAATATCGTCCCACTTGGGTTGTTATTCGGGAAAAACAATGTTTTCAAGGATGTTCATTAAGAAAAAAGCAGGAGCTTATTAACAGCACAAGTTCCTGGGAGCACACAGTGTTTCTGATAAACTCAAGAGGGGCTCATCCCAGGTGCTGTTCATCAATACTGAGGCTTAATGAGCTTTTCTCAGATTATGATGTGGTCTAGGGGAGGAGACACCGCCACAACTGCTCCTACACGGGCTTCAACACACCCTGCTACTAGTGGAAGGATTGTAAAAGTTGCCAGAGTTAATATTTCACAATCAAAACACATCTCACTAATGGGTAAAATCCCCTCTCTTTTCCATCTTGGTGATGCTGTGGTCAGAAGCTGATCCCAGCTGCACAGTGACAGAGAGAGGTTTTATATTTCCTTCCAGCAGCCTTAATGAAAGGAAACATCTACATGAACAGTGAGAATAGTTAGCCATTAGAATAAAAAGCTGGTTGCAGCAAATTTACCACAACACGCAGTGATAAAACACAGACCAACTACCTGTTACAATATAATCATGGAATTGTTTGGATTGTAAGGGATCTTTAAGATCATCTCATTCCAGTCTCCTGCCATGGGCAGGGACATCTTCCACTGTCCCAGGCTGCTCCAAGACTCATCCAGCCTGGCCTTGAACACTGCCAGGGATGGGGCATCCCCAGCTCTCTGGGCAACCTGTGCCAGACCCTCACCACCAACTATAATGAGACATTACAGCGACAGTGAAATGAGTTTGTTGTCATTGCCTTCATCTCCTCTTCCTGAGTATGAGTCTCACTTACAAATAAGCCAAGAGCCAAGAATTCCTGTGTGTTGGTACACAGTCAGTGTTCTACACATCTTTATTTAGTGCCTGGCCTACCTTAAAACAATAAAAAAAGATGCATGTGATATCTTCATTTTCTGGTGAAGACAGGAGTACTTACAGCACAGAAAGGAGAAAACCAGCAGTAACTACAGATACAAAGATACCCAAGCAATCTCACACATTTTTTGAGCTGCATCAGATAACATCCTTTACTGGGAGTGGCACAGGTTGCCCAGAGAGGCTGTGAATTCCTGGAAATGTTCAAGGCCAGATTGGATGGGGCTCTGAGCAACCTGGTTTAGAGAGTGTGATCCCTGCCCACAGCAGGGGGCTGGAACTAGGTGACCTTTAAGGTCCTTTTCAAACCAAATGATTCTGTGATTTCTACGAACATCTCTATTAGCAGCTAAGATCACCTATTTCTTTTTGGACTGGTATTTGAAGGCACAGTTTATCATGCACAAAAAAGCCAAAGTCTTGTTGAACCTCATTTGCTCCTTTTCCAACAATCTTTCAGAAGAATTAAGCAATCAATAATATAGACTAAAGGCAAAATTTTAAGGGGCTCCAGGTAGTGCAGGAGAATTTGAAGACTTTGCATTTTGAGCTTAACAACTACCGGAATGTCAGACTTCAGGGTATGGGAGTAAAAATCAAGAAAAAAATATTCAATCTTTCATCCATAGATATTTAATAAATTTGAATCACAGTCTGATTTTTTAGGGTTTGGCTGCTGCCATGCAGAGGGGTCCTATCTCAGAGGAGGAAAGGAATTAAGCATCAGCAAAATACAAGAGCCTGTTCAGTACCTATCAACTGCTTGGTTGACAGCAAACCACCCATTTCAGTCACTGAAAACAGGTTTGTGTCTGTAATCATCCTGTGACCAAATCTCTGCATCTTTCTCACCTTAGGCAATATCTTTAGTTTAGCTTGTCCATTGTAAAAACAGTGACTTTTAAGAAGGAACAAATGAGGGAATTGTGCTGGAAGTGTACAAAATAATGAGCAGTACAGAAGAGAGAAATGAGCTCTTTGTTGTGTTCTCTCACTCTCTCATGACAAAGTAATATCCAATTAAACAGAAACTAAAACATTTAGAATTGAGAGAAGAAAATATTTTTATTTCTGTTATTAAAAAAAAATAAGTTTAGGAATTAAAAAAAAAAAGAAGCATATTTCTAGGCTCTTCATAGCCAGGAAAAAACCTGGTATTTGATTAAGAGGCAGAAAACAAAAGCTCTGAAAGACCTGGAATTTGTGTGTCAGCGCAAATTCAGCCACTGAAAGAGGTAAAAAAGAGTTTTGCTCCTGGACATGATTCTGCCCTTCAACTCTGCTGTCATGGACCCTACCTAGAGCAAGCACTGTGTCTGGCCTTGGAGCCCCCAAAATAAGAAGGACATGGACCTGCTGGAGTGAGTCCAGAGGTGCTCCAGGGTTGGAGCACCTCTGCTGTGAATTCAGGTTAAAAGGGACTTGGGGTGGTTCAGCCTGGAGAAGAAAAAGCTCCCAGGAGAGTTTAGTGCCTCTTCCAGACCCAAAGGAGCCACCAGGAGAGCTGGAGAGGAGCAAGGGGGTGATAGGACAAGGAGGATTGGCTTTAAACTGAAAGATTTAAACTGATATCATGACAAAAGTTTTTCCATGAGACTGGTGAGGCCCTAGCACAGGTTGTGTCGAGACTGAATGTTATAATTTATGGCTTAAACATCTTCATGAAGGACCTTTGCCTGTTATAGCAAAACTGCACTACAAAACTGCAGAGAAGACCCCCACACCCTGTATAGGCCTTCTGACTGAGCCCTGAGCTGCTGGCTGATGGAAATAAAGTGACAGCTCATGGCTGGGGGAGAAGAATGCATTCACAGAGCACAATCTTAGCACCTTCAGGGTGGAGACTACAGCCTTGGGGCTGTCAGCTACCAGTCACACAGACCCTCACACCAAAGGGTGGGGGGACAGGTTTTGGGTTCCTGGAAAGCCTCAGGTGAGAGGCACAGTGACTGCCTACCCTGCCTTGTGCAGAGGAGATCAGCTGAGGGTCCCGTCACCCCAGGGAAAGCTTGTCCACAGCAGAGGGGCTGTCATGGCCCAAAAGGCTCCTCCCAAAGGAGTCCCCAGACCCTGCACCAGAGCCCTGCAGGTGATGCAACAGACCCTCAGCGTTGTAAGAGACAGTGTCAGACTTAAGGGAGGCACCTGGGTGTTCCTACCTGCCCAAAACTGATATTAATCCATGGGATTCTATACTTCACAATGCAGTGCAGCATCAGTGACAGGGGCCCTCAGATAGAGGGGAGCAATGAGAGGTCACTGAGATGGGTGATATGCTTCTGAAACCTTAAGTTTTAGCTTATATATTTTTCAGAGTCAGTGCAGTTTTAGTGTGTGGTTCTGGGCTTCATATTAAGTGTTGGTAGGCTCTCTTCACAGAGTAGGCAGACAAAACAATTGCTCTTCTAGCTTGGGACCAAGGACAACTGATACAAATTTGAGTCCCAAGAGCATAAACAACAGTGAATTGAAAGGAGAAAGACAAAGAGGACGGAACTTCATAACCTGAAGCTATAATTGGACAATTAACTCTAATATGCAAATGGACCAAAAAGTTATAAAAGTATGGGGCCTTGTGACTGGCCATCCATTTTGTGTTCACATTGGGTGTAGCCCGGCCGGGCTCTTGCACTGCCCAGGGTGTACCTATTGAGGCCTTTTAATAAATACATACTTTNCGGAATGTCAGACTTCAGGGTATGGGAGTAAAAATCAAGAAAAAAATATTCAATCTTTCATCCATAGATATTTAATAAATTTGAATCACAGTCTGATTTTTTAGGGTTTGGCTGCTGCCATGCAGAGGGGTCCTATCTCAGAGGAGGAAAGGAATTAAGCATCAGCAAAATACAAGAGCCTGTTCAGTACCTATCAACTGCTTGGTTGACAGCAAACCACCCATTTCAGTCACTGAAAACAGGTTTGTGTCTGTAATCATCCTGTGACCAAATCTCTGCATCTTTCTCACCTTAGGCAATATCTTTAGTTTAGCTTGTCCATTGTAAAAACAGTGACTTTTAAGAAGGAACAAATGAGGGAATTGTGCTGGAAGTGTACAAAATAATGAGCAGTACAGAAGAGAGAAATGAGCTCTTTGTTGTGTTCTCTCACTCTCTCATGACAAAGTAATATCCAATTAAACAGAAACTAAAACATTTAGAATTGAGAGAAGAAAATATTTTTATTTCTGTTATTAAAAAAAAATAAGTTTAGGAATTAAAAAAAAAAAGAAGCATATTTCTAGGCTCTTCATAGCCAGGAAAAAACCTGGTATTTGATTAAGAGGCAGAAAACAAAAGCTCTGAAAGACCTGGAATTTGTGTGTCAGCGCAAATTCAGCCACTGAAAGAGGTAAAAAAGAGTTTTGCTCCTGGACATGATTCTGCCCTTCAACTCTGCTGTCATGGACCCTACCTAGAGCAAGCACTGTGTCTGGCCTTGGAGCCCCCAAAATAAGAAGGACATGGACCTGCTGGAGTGAGTCCAGAGGTGCTCCAGGGTTGGAGCACCTCTGCTGTGAATTCAGGTTAAAAGGGACTTGGGGTGGTTCAGCCTGGAGAAGAAAAAGCTCCCAGGAGAGTTTAGTGCCTCTTCCAGACCCAAAGGAGCCACCAGGAGAGCTGGAGAGGAGCAAGGGGGTGATAGGACAAGGAGGATTGGCTTTAAACTGAAAGATTTAAACTGATATCATGACAAAAGTTTTTCCATGAGACTGGTGAGGCCCTAGCACAGGTTGTGTCGAGACTGAATGTTATAATTTATGGCTTAAACATCTTCATGAAGGACCTTTGCCTGTTATAGCAAAACTGCACTACAAAACTGCAGAGAAGACCCCCACACCCTGTATAGGCCTTCTGACTGAGCCCTGAGCTGCTGGCTGATGGAAATAAAGTGACAGCTCATGGCTGGGGGAGAAGAATGCATTCACAGAGCACAATCTTAGCACCTTCAGGGTGGAGACTACAGCCTTGGGGCTGTCAGCTGCCAGTCACACAAACCCTCACACCAAAGGGTGGGGGGACAGGTTTTGGGTTCCTGGAAAGCCTCAGGTGAGAGGCACAGTGACTGCCTACCCTGCCTTGTGCAGAGGAGATCAGCTGAGGGTCCCGTCACCCCAGGGAAAGCTTGTCCACAGCAGAGGGGCTGTCATGGCCCAAAAGGCTCCTCCCAAAGGAGTCCCCAGACCCTGCACCAGAGCCCTGCAGGTGATGCAACAGACCCTCAGCGTTGTAAGAGACAGTGTCAGACTTAAGGGAGGCACCTGGGTGTTCCTACCTGCCCAAAACTGATATTAATCCATGGGATTCTATACTTCACAATGCAGTGCAGCATCAGTGACAGGGGCCCTCAGATAGAGGGGAGCAATGAGAGGTCACTGAGATGGGTGATATGCTTCTGAAACCTTAAGTTTTAGCTTATATATTTTTCAGAGTCAGTGCAGTTTTAGTGTGTGGTTCTGGGCTTCATATTAAGTGTTGGTAGGCTCTCTTCACAGAGTAGGCAGACAAAACAATTGCTCTTCTAGCTTGGGACCANGTGATGCAACAGACCCTCAGCGTTGTAAGAGACAGTGTCAGACTTAAGGGAGGCACCTGGGTGTTCCTACCTGCCCAAAACTGATATTAATCCATGGGATTCTATACTTCACAATGCAGTGCAGCATCAGTGACAGGGGCCCTCAGATAGAGGGGAGCAATGAGAGGTCACTGAGATGGGTGATATGCTTCTGAAACCTTAAGTTTTAGCTTATATATTTTTCAGAGTCAGTGCAGTTTTAGTGTGTGGTTCTGGGCTTCATATTAAGTGTTGGTAGGCTCTCTTCACAGAGTAGGCAGACAAAACAATTGCTCTTCTAGCTTGGGACCAAGGACAACTGATACAAATTTGAGTCCCAAGAGCATAAACAACAGTGAATTGAAAGGAGAAAGACAAAGAGGACGGAACTTCATAACCTGAAGCTATAATTGGACAATTAACTCTAATATGCAAATGGACCAAAAAGTTATAAAAGTATGGGGCCTTGTGACTGGCCATCCATTTTGTGTTCACATTGGGTGTAGCCCGGCCGGGCTCTTGCACTGCCCAGGGTGTACCTATTGAGGCCTTTTAATAAATACATACTTTATCCTTTTGGTGTCTCTTGTCTCTGTTCCAGGCCAGTCTCTCTAGGCATCACTTCCACCTAACCCCTGTCACTCCCTGTCCCCCTATCCCCCATGCATACTTCTTTCCCTATTTCTTTTTTTATTTCTTTTTCTTTCTATTTGCCTCTTTTACTATTAAATAAAATAGATAATTTTTTTGGCACCAACATCTAACCTTATTTGGTTTTAGTCATGTGTTTTGGGTATATTTCAAACCTTTCTGGGTCTACTCCATTTTATTCAACAGAGGCTTAGCTTTCTTTGCTCTTCTGGGTTTAAACCAGTTCATAACAGGTTGCTGAGAAAAGCTGTGGCTGCCCTGTCCCTGGAAGTGTTCAAGGCCAGGGTGGATGGGACTTAAAGCGACTTGGGACAGTGGAAAGTGTCCCTGCCCATGTCAGGGGGGCTGGAATTAGATGATATTTAGAGTGCCTTCAAACCCAACCATTTCATGATTATATGATTATATTCAGACTACCCTGGTCTCCAGCATTTTACTGCTGGGAAATGCTGACTGTTGAAGAAAAGGAAGAAAAATGTTCTTATAAATGAAGCCAATGTATTATGCCACTTTCATAGTGGCTGTTGCTGAAAACTCTTGGCTTTTTGTCATGGATTCAGGTGACTGATCCTGACTTAGGTCTTGGGTTATTTCTCCCAGGTCTGGCTAAGGTGGGAATGTGTCACTTAGTTTCTAGGAAGTTGGAAATCCTAGAGATAGAAACTGCAAACCTATACTACCCCACTCTATACTGAGTTAATCTTTCCCTCCTACCTTCTAGTCCAGGTTGAGAGACAGAAGAAAAACCTCTACTTTAATATCAGTTTTGCTCCTACATACCTCCTACACTAATGGTCTTGTGTCACAATAGACTCCAACTCCTCTCTTGAAGTTCAGGTCATGTGAATGAACTTGGTATTTCCAAAGGGAGCAACCAACAGCTGTGATATTCAGACTGAGGTTTGAATAAAAGGAGAACATCTGATATGTCACAGTCCTTCTCTCCACAAAACTAGTAGCTGATTTTTCAAGGAATAGTTTACTCCATCTTCTGGTGTCCTGTGCTGCCCAGGGGATCGGGAGCAACAGCTTTTATCTGTTTCCCTGTTGTTGTGTCTGATGACAGTTGCATTTTGAATAGTTGGATGCAGAGGCAAACTGCAAGATGCTGACATCTGTGGAGTTCTAGGACAGAGGTTTGCTGTGTTATACACAGAAATGAGAGGGGAAAAGGCCAACTTGCAACCCAAGTGTCTTTGATCTCAAGCTGTGAGTTATGCCTCTCAATGGCTCATATTGCTTTGCTTTTCATTTGTTATTTCTACTTCATAAAATGCAAGAAATTCAACATAAATATAAAAAGAGAGCTGCTAAGACAGTTGAAATAATTTTATGAAGAGATAAAAGGAGACAAGGAGTAGAGATGAAGCAGGAAGACAATGTCCCTCAGTTCTAGATTCATGTTGCCATTGTGAAACATTGCACAATAGAAGTGATCCCAGTTTGTATTCATGTGCTAGTCTGTCTCTATGCTGTGCATGGGCTCTGACTAACATGGTATGGACTCTGCATTTCACAATTATACTGATAGCAACTCATTCAATTTATATCACTGTAAACAAGAGGAATATTTGGACTGATAGGTAAAATAATCCATATTTTGGTGCAGGAGCCTATGGGATGCTATGGGACAAACTGATGGGTGGAAGTGTAAAAGCCAACACCAGTGAGACAGGACTCAGCTGAGTACAGATGTGGTGAAAAAGAAAGGGGAGGGTAGGGCAGCAGTTAACACTCTGATTTCATGCTCACAACATTCTTCTCTTCATAACGCTAATAAAATTTTCCCTATCATTTTTCCTTCCAGAAATATCTTCAGAAAAGTCTTCTCTACTCATGTTGTAAATTTACCTGTCCAGAAGTTGTGGTCATCAAGAAAGAACCCTCCTGCCAATATAAAGCATGTAGATATCAGATGTGGATGTTAATAGCTTCTGGCTCATTAGCACAAGAGCAAGTATCTGTGGGAGGTAATTGCTGTGAGGGTAATAATGTAGGAAACAGCCAAAACATCGATCTCTGTGTGAAGGTTAATCCCCAGGTGCTAAATCATTTAAATTAATCACCCAGTGCTGCAGGCAATGATTAGTGTCTGCACCCCCGAGGGAGAGGGATGGAGAGAGGGAGGAATCTAGAACGAAGAATATCAAGCAGTGTTTGTTGTCCTTTGGACGTTCTCTACCTCCCTGCAATAGCCTGTAGGCCAAAAGGGCTTTGCCAGACTTGGTCTTGTCAGGAATCCTAATGCAAACAAGTCAACCAAGTCTGGCAGATCTGCTAACAAGAAGAACAAGGGGTGACCAGATGGTGTTCAAGTGAGAGAGCCCTGGGAGCCCCCTTGGGCATGGAATCCCAAATGCAATTGAGTGCACTTGGATGCACTTTCAAGGTGATTTTGGCCATCCCTTGATCCTTTAAATCCATCCCATGTTGATAGTAGGAGCAAAGATCTTACCATTGAGTAACTATGTAGTTTTTTTTAGCAGATGAATTTTCAAAGTTGCCATTTCTTCCCTGTGCTTCATTAGATAATTTAATATTGTCCAGGGTTGAATGAGGTGTAGAGACAGACAGATTCAGTCTTCATGCAGTAAAACAAACAAACAAACAAACAAACAAACAAACAAACAAACAAAAAACCAAACAAAAAAAAAACCCACCCATATTTTGTATATCTTGGCCATTAGTAGAACAGCTGAAGGAAGTGATGTTCTAGAGATGTTCCTGAGCTCCATCCAGATGTCCCACAGCTGGGGAGACAGCACCAGAGTTCACATCCATCATGAGGTCAGGGTCTTACTGAGCTGTTGTGTAGCAGGTGAGCTGTAAAAGAACTGGGACTCAGGTCTCTCCTCAGCCCATGGCCATGCTGTGTGGAGTTTCCAGTCAGCTCCCATGGAGTGTGTGTTTCTGACCAAATACATACAGGCATTTATTCTACCTTAGATTTACTGCTTTACTCCAGCTAATCCTGTGTAGGAAATTAGTGTATCAGAAATTATATTCCTTCAAAGACTTTTTCACAGGGTCAATCTTTACACAGGTTCAAAACCCAAAGACAGTTTAACCAACCCAGCAGTCCCTAGCAGGGCGATGTGAGGAGTGAAGGGTGACGAAAAGAGGCAGTGATGGACTGACCTCAGCCTCATTCCTCTCCTCAGGAGTTGGGAATGAAGAGGTGAAGGTAGCACTGGGAAAGTATGGTGAGAAAGTGTTGTTTCAGTTTGTTTGTCATAATTCAAATTTGCTTTAACTTGCAATGAATTAGTTACCCTGGTTTGAGCCTACTTTGCCCATGACAGTAACGGATAAGTGATCTCCCTGTCTTTATCTCAATCCACAAGATTTCTGGTCTTTGGTTTTGGCTTTTTTTTGCCCCCCATTGTGTCCTGTTGAGAAGTGGAAGAGCAGCCGAGTAGGATTTTGTCTCTCAGCCAAAGTTAACTCGCCACAGCACCCACATGGAAACAGCTGTAAACAACTTGGTCTGACTTTAGTGTTGTTCCAATTTTAAGCAGGAGTCTGGGCTAGAGACAGCCTGAATAAGACTATGACTCTGTGTTTGAATCAGTTTAACGTGAAGCAGACACCTGTAATCAAGACTTACCCCATAGATATAATAGCAGTGACTTAAATATAGTCTCTCAGTATCAACATTTCTTCAGACACAATGGATCTGTCTCTCCAAATGGACACAGTGGAAGATTTGACCTGGTGTCCGTGAAAGAGGAAGAACCTTAAATGAAGCATAATCTAAGCACTCTTAAAATAAATCTTGCATAAAACTTAGTCACTTATGGATACTTTCATAGCACCCTGGACTTACCTAGTAAAGATCATTCATACCTGTCTTCCAGTGGGCCCAAAACATTGCACATGCAGCAGCTTCAGTGCCTCCCAGGGAGAGATGTGCAGGCTCAGGTAGGGAGACATTAATCATTGAGGACAGCCAGGTGACGGATGGCTGAGTGAACAGGGCACAGCAGGCTTTCCTTCCCAGACAAGCCTGTGATAAGCAGGAGCCAAGCTTGTAAGGACATGATTATTAGTGTAACTGTCTGATTACCAGAGAAACAGCAACAGAAGACACAATCTGGTTGCAGCTGCTTCCTGAGCACCTTTTCCCCACAACAGCTCTGGGAGGGGCAAAGTCAGACAGGAGATGGATGGCCCTGCAAAGGCTGCAGCCCCGTGAGCTGCTTGTGAAGCAGAGTTATGTGCAGAGTGCAAGACATAGGAAGCCTTGCTGCTCTCTCTGCTTCTAGAGGAAGTGGTGACCCTGTACCTAAAGAAAAGCTGTAAGTCAGCCTCTCCTGGCCAACCTGAGCATGTGGAAATTCATAAAGAGATATAAGCTCTTTAACCACGGATTGGGGAATGGGCTGTTGAGGTCAGGGGCAAAGAAACAACTGCACTCATCAGCATTGCCGCATCTTTTCTCTCCCCTGGAAAGCTGTCAGAAGTTCAGTGGTATGGCTGAACTATTTCCCCTGGTGACAGGAAATGTCCTTGTAGAGCAAGATACTGATATCAGTGCAGAGAGCAAAACCCCACCTAGAGAGACTGGCTGTTGACAGGCAAGTGCCTGGGTAATAAAACCAATTTCAAAATGATGACAAAAGTTTTCTTCAGCAGAATTCTCAATACAATGAGAGAGATCAAGAATGTGAAAAGTGATGATATTCCTTCACGGACTTAGGTCTCTGCTGTAGCATATAACATGAAGGGAGTCTGAGATCCTGTACAGATCTCAGCAGGAGGAAATGGTGCCTTACACAGACCCATCATCTCCTCCAGCTAGCTGAGTTAGACACTATAGCTCCTTATCTCCACTGACTTTATCAAGAGCCATACTCTGGTGCCCCTTATTAGAAGGCAATATGAATAAATCACAGTAACAGCAGATGAGAGCCTAATGCTGCTGCAAACAGAGGACTCAGCCCTTCAGTTCAGTGGTGCTTGACTCAATTGATCCGCGGTAAAAATGACCACAGAGGGAAAAATTATATTGGTGTGTTTGTGAAGACTCTCTTACATAGTCTTATCATAAGTAAAAAATTACCTTTCCCCAAAAATAGCTGGGAGGTTGTGTGACTTATAGAGCCTAAATTCTGTTCCAGCAGCTGGTTTCACAGTTCTGCTTGTCTCCAGTACATGTTGCCTTCCATTTGGGTTCAGTCTGTTCTTTATCTGTGCCATCCCTGGCTGAAGGACAAGGATGTTCCTTATCACCTTAACTTCTGGACAGGAAGCTACACAAAATCTCATGCACCACCTCTAGGGATACTTCTGAGAGGATACACCGTGGCAGTGATTTATTGCTACAGAAGAAAGAAAAGAAATATTTGCATTCAATTTTCAATAAGCAGATGGCACACAGCTTTTTTTATACTGCAGTAAATTTTGAAGTCCCCACTGAAAAATAAGAAAAGCGAGTGCATTCGCTTTTATTTCAAACTTCCCCTGTTTCCATGGCAATATCCCAGTGAGGTACCAAGAGTAGATGCTGGGATATGTGGTATTAAACAGTTCTTTCTCTCTGCATCATGACAGGCAATGTTGAGATCCATGCATAAAGAAAAGCACATTGCAAATGACATGGGGACACTGTAGAATTATTACACAGAGGAGAAAAAAATTTCAACACCCTGTAAATACACAGAAGGAAGAGGTAGATTTGTCCCTTTGTTTTAGCCCAGGGCAATTCAATTGATTTTCAGTAGAGCTGTACCAGAACTTAAAAGATGGGACCATTCCCATGTGGTATGGGTGGTTGGATGGAGCCAGACTCCAGCTGGAGCTGTGCAGCAAAAAGATGAGCAGCAGCAGACATGAACAGCAGAAAGTGAAATCCAGGGAAAAAAGCATCACAAAGAGAATAGTCAAATCCTGGAACAGGTTGCCCCAGTGCTAACCTTGAAATAATCAAAGTCTGACTGGAAAAGTTCTTCAGTAGCTTGATCTAATTTTGAAGTTGGCTCTGCTTTATTCAGATATATGATCAAGTTCCATTTCCACTCTAAATTGTTCCATTATTTTAAGTTTCACTGTCATGGGCACTTCAAGAAGCTTCCTTTTCCCTTTCACACTATATATTTAGCCTAGTCTGTAGGAAAGGTAAATTAAATGATCCTACTTTTGTTGCATACTTTTGCAGATCATTCTTTTTCATAGATTTTGTTCATAATGTGTAGGAAATCCAAATTTCTCCACTGTTCCCTTCTCCTCAGATTTAACACTGCCCTTGGCTGACACATCAGAATGCACCTGACTGAGCTCTGTATTTACTGTTTACTTCAGTAATTGGAGGCCTTTGATGCCACAGTAACCAGAAATGTGTCACATCTTGAGATAAATTGTGTCACCCAAGCACCATTAGCCAGTTGAGCAATATAACAGGATCATATGATAATTCTGTTTGGAAGGGACCTTAGGAGATCATCCAGTCCAGCCTAGTGCCTGGAGCAGGACACACTGTTGGGGGTTTATTTTTGTTGTGAGATAGGATTAGAAGGAAAGAAAGCAAAGCAGATTTAAACTTGGAAACATACAAAGAAAACTTTATTAACAGAGCTAAAAGAGGAAAATAATACTAATGAGATAATCAGAACAAAATTCCGGATAACTTTTCCTTTTTTTCACTGACAATGCAAAGATAAAGCCTACAACTTTTAGCTAGTTTACTACCTTTAAAAATAGTCTGATCTCCAATTTATTTGAGGAGAGTAAATTGTTGTGCTATGAAGACCTTTTTCCACAAGAAAACAGGTTTTCTTGTAGTTTTGTTACAAATGAAAATAACTGCCTGGAAAGCAGTTATTCTACAGTGACAAAACATTTTTCTTGTTATGTAGCTTCTAAATAACTGCTTTTCCACTATTGGGGTGTTATTTTTNTAGGTTCAAAACATTCTCTTCAGTCCCTCCATCTAAAATCAAACTTCTTTCATACTGACTTCAAAAGTTAAGTTTTATTATCGATTGAAACAGTTTTTGTAGAGTCTTACAATGTTGAAAAGTTAAGCTAATCCAAATTTTGTACTGGAAATGCAACCCCCTGTATTTCTCTGTTGCCACGTGGTCTCTGCTAGCATTATGTCGACCTCGTCTTGCTGAAGTACCGAGACTGAGGGGAAAAAAAACTGCAGCTGATGTTTTTGTTCTTTTTTTTACCTGCACTAAAGCTGGTCTGAAGTAGCTGAGTAGACAGAGTTTGTTGTGAGCCATGCTGAGGTGGCTGTGGCTGCCGGCACCGTCCTTGGTGCTGCGATCTGCGGCCACGTGGCTGCTCTTTGTTTCAAAGCTGTTTTTAGTCTCGGAGTTCTTTCTGGCTTAGGGGGCCTGGTGGGCTCTCTGATGATCAGCAGCTCTCTCACCACCCCTCTGGGAAGGAAAATCCCAGCTGGGCCAAAGAGATCAAATCAGCCCAGACCCCGCTCGGCCCGGCCCCTCCACCTCCTTCCAAGGCCAGAAGTGAAGTGGGTCCCCTCCCGCTTTTTTTTTCTGTTTCAAAAATGTGTCTTTACAAAAAACGCAGCAATCCTATTGGTTCAATTGAACAAAGCCACCCCACGAGACACGCATACAGACTCACTGATTTAGGGAAGGGTGTGGAGTAGAATCAATGGATCAGAGGATCAGGGTTATAACAGGCATTGGATTGTTTTCTCTAATAACTGTGAAGATATATGTAGTGATCTGTTATTGGTAGTAGTAGTATGCATTGAAGTCCTAAGCCTTTAGATAGAAAAATATTTCCCTATTGTAATCCAGGTGGGGAAATAAACAAAATAGCCATTAAAAGAAGTATATTGGAATAGTAATTTTACAAAATCACAAATTACATGACATTTCTGAATTATGTGTCTTGATCACAACAGCTGGAAAACATTCTCACTGCCCTAAATCCCAGGCCAGTTCCTTACAGCTAAGACCACTCTTCTCTCTAATGATAGTTTTTGTTTTCCAAGGGACAGGTTTGCCCCAGCAGTGTTCACAAAAGCTTAGGATCTTTCAGTGGGGAAAATGATGAGAAGAGGATTTTGCCTGTGACTTGGGAAAGAAATTGAGCACTCTTTTTAACTTGTTGCGTGTGGGAAACCTGAAGGTTATTCTTTAAGTGGGTCAAACCCATGAATATGTATTCTTTTTCCAGCTTTCAAGTTGGGCCAAGTTTTCAAGTGGCCAAGACTTCAGTAACACTGTCCCTGCTGTTAATGTGGGGGAAAATGAATAAATTAAAATCTCCATAGCATAATGTGAAGCCATCTGTAGCTGTCTCCTCAGAGTCAAGTCCTTGGATCAGCGTTTACAAATTCACCTATAATGATAGAACTGGCTACCAGAGGAAAAGTAACTGATTTTCTGAATTCTACAAGTCAAAGTCTGTCCTGCTATGGGTCCCAAGAAGTCTGGTGCATTCCCTTTGTCCTTGTTCTTTCTGTACTTATTCAATTACTTTCGTATTTTGATTGCTGTATTCCCATCAGTCTCTCATGGAACAGCCACTGCTTTGTGCTTTGAACAGTGATTCTGATCCCTGAGCTTGTTTCCTTCTTTAGTCACTCCTGGAAGAGAGCTGGCTGGGATGCTCCCACCTTCCCTATGCTTCTACCCAAGGGTTGGCACAGGCTGGAAATGTTTCCTTTTGTGAGGACATCCTAGAACAAATGATGACATTGATTATAGTGAGTAGTTTAATCTGAGCGTACTTTTTCAGAGAGGGAGGCACTGGCTGGGGTCTGAGGTTCTGCTAAGCCTTTTAACCCATCACAGAAAGCACTAAAGGATCCCCATGGGTCTAAAATTCAGGGAGAGAAAAACAAATTCTTGGCCTGCAGAAAGACCCAACAGAAAAGTGAGACTGAAACCCACTTGGCACAGCTCCACCTCATGATAAAGGAACGTGTCTTCATCTCTAGTGCAAAAGAAAACCAAGCTTTTGGAGTGGGCAGCGATCCATGTCACTGGCAATACCTGAATTCTGCAAATGATTTGGTGGAGACCACCTTAATTGTTGAGAAGAAATTTAGAAAGAGCCCAAGTCTTGTTCTGATTTCAGGAAAGACATTTGTAGATTCAGCTGACAATCACTGTGATCCATCCAGATCCAGAGGCTGGGTGTGTTTTAGTAAAAAACTGGAAGTATCTGGCTAGACAGGTCCTGTTTGAACACTGACCACCTTCCAGGAGTTCCCCAAACACCAGACAGCATCAACTGCTCTGTAATTCTTTAGGAAAATACTTGCAGCAAACACTTTCTCCTGTAGCAACAGATGGCTTGAGGCTGCCACGAGTAAGAATTCCTAATTAGGTCCTTCCAGAGGAGCTCCTGCAAAGGGCAGAGGAGGGAGAGAAATGTGTCCTAGACTCAGAAAAGTGCTCATCTGCTCTCATGCTGTCCTCCAGCTGTAAAAGGAGAAGCAGAATCTCACTTCCTCCTTGAAAAGATTAATCTCATTCAGTGAGAAAAGCCAATTAGATAATTACAACAGAGGTTTTAAAAAATAAATGAGCTGCAAGGTGGCTTGTTTTCAAAGTTCATTGTTGATATACTTTTGTGGCATGTGGTGGACTGGGATGGAGCTTTGATATTTGCAGAAGCAATGATGTGTGAGTGGAGGACTATGCAGAGAGTGTGAGGAAGAGAGACCCCTTTGCCATCTCTGCTGCAATCTCAGAATTTCAATACTAATAATATTAACACACACAGAGGCTGAAATAAAATGTAGGCACCAGGGCTTTGATATTTAAATATGGTCTTTTCAGTGAGCTGTGGAGGATAATGAGATATGACAGGGAGAGCAGTTCTCAGAACCACAACTAATAAGGAATTTAGACCTCTGAAGTTACATTGTGGGATATCTAATTTTCACTCTTATGGCTCTTGGAGTAGAACTGAGAAGTCCTGCTTGAGATATACAGGTGTCCTACATTATGTGCACAAAACTGTGAGTTTTGTTTGAGAGAACAGAGGGTTCTGCTGCCTTTTAGAGTGACCTCAGCAGGCTGAAGTAATGTGCTGACAGGGCTTCATGAATTTCAACAAAGGGAACACCAAGTCCTACCCCTTGGGGAGGAATAACCCCAGGCACCAGGAGCAAGTGGCTGGAAAGCAGCTTTGCAGAAGAAAAACATAGAGGTCCCAGTGCACAAGTTGCACAGGAGCTGGAATTGTGTCCTTACAGAAAAAA
>VZTB01003723.1:462050-589978 GCA_013397245.1 Thryothorus ludovicianus
AAAAAAAAAAAAAAGGCTAACAGCCTCCTGTGCTACATTAGGCAGAGTGTTACCAGCAGATCAAGGGAAATGGTTCTTCACCTCCAATCAGCACTGGTGGGAACCTCCAGGGGTGCTGTGTCAGTGCTGGGCTCCTCAGCAGAGCAAACACATGGACATGCTGGAGTGAGTCCAGTAAAGGGCCACAATGATGGGTCAGGAGGTGGAGCATGTGACATATGAGCAGCAACTGAGATATATTCATCCTTGAGAAGAGAAGGTTCAGGGGAATCTTGCCCATGTGTATAAATATTTGATGAGGTGAAGTAAAGAAGATGGAGCCATATTGCTCTGTCCAAGATGTCCTCAGTGGTATCTAGTGACAAGACAAATGGAAACAACAGAAACTGAAATAGAGGAAATTCCATTTAAATGTAAGAGAAAACATTTCTTTTGGAAGAAGGGAAGTTGAGGGAGTACAAACTCTGGAACATGTCACCCAGTGAGTTTGTGTCGTTTCCATCCCTGGAGGTATTCAAAATCTGAAAGGACATGGCCCTGAGCAAATTCCTCTAGTATCATGATGCACAATCTTATGGACTTAGAGAAATGAGCTTTTTAAAATGCAAATGGACCATAAAGTCCAAGAATTTAGAGAATAAATACACTTTGAAAGAGGTGAGATGTAAGCTGTCCATTTGCAAATGATATGCCAAAAGGAGTAATGCCCACAGAGACAGTAATGGGCTACTCTGCACTCAGTGTTCAAAGAACTGAATGTCAGTGAGTTGTCAGTAAGAGTCGTGGTCAGAGTTTCTCTTCAGAGACAGAGACAGTATTTCTGATGGCATTCTCATATTTGTCATAAAGAATGTCACCAGCTGGACTGCCATGTAATTGGGGCAGGGGGGGCATAGAGTGGGACCAGAACAGTTCTGCTGATTCCCCTCAAAACTAAAATTCATGGATCATTTAATCACAAATTCCCTAACAGCTCAGAGCAGTCTTGATCAAAATGCAACCGTAGGCCACACACATCAGTAACATTTATTTAGCTGGATAAAATGTGGTTGTCAATTTACATGGCCCTGTGGGATCTGGAGAGGAATGATGAGGTTTCACTCTGGCATTTGACTATAGCTGTTGTGGGGGGGAGATAATCTTCTTTTACAGTGACTTAATAATTTATCCCCTGACCAGAGGAATATTCACTAAATAACTGTATTGCCCATCTGGATAAACAGAAGTGACACTAGGCTCTATCGAAAAGACATTATCAGATGCTTGTGGGGCCAGGCCATGGTGTGGGGATGGGATGCTGCAACACTCTTCTTGACTGAGTAAGAAACTGTTGGATCTGAAGAAACTGCAAACTTAAATTATGAAAGAGCAAAGGGATCTATGCATGGGTTGCCTTTTGTGAGGCAGCCAGATGGTGAATGGGTTGTGCAAGTCCTTGAATAAGAAGCCTGAGAAGCATCTTTCAGCTTATTAGCTGAATCACAGAGTGTGAAAGAAACTTTGAAACCTGCTAGACTAGAAAGCAGCATATTTATAGAAATGTATCTGTGAACTGCATTATCTATTCCTGCACTGCACACTATGTCTGGTATTACTACTATTTGTTCTTACCTTAGTGCAGCTTGAAATGCAGAAATTTAGAGATAATGGGCTAATACCAAGATTTACTATCCTTTTGTCATGCCAGGCCTTAAAATGAAGATACTGAGATGGTCTAATAATACTCAAGTCATGGAAAATACCAAGAAAATGGGAGTGTAGCCCCCCTTGCCTGCCACAGGCTGCCTGGCAGCACCATATGCAGGAGAAAGTAGAATTTTCTCACAGCCACCAGTGAGCCAGAAGGTCTTTGATGTGCAGCAGACCCAGGAGCTTTGTGTTGGGACCACTGAGTCTGCAAGGACTCTGAGATAAGACTGCAGAGACATAGAAAACAGGCTGATACAGCAGGATGAGATTCATTCCACTAAGACAGTGTCCTGAGAACCTGGTCCTCTCCTGGGAAGAATAGCTTGGCCCAGAGCCCAGAGAGCATGAATAGTCTGGGTTTAGGGAAACTGCAGTTCATTTGTTTCAATTTGCCTGAGAAAAAATGTCAGTGAGTGCAGCACCTGCCACAGAGACTGTCCTGCTTTTCCATAAGGCAGTTTTGGAGCAGATTTTGTTACCACTAAAACAAAAGTAGTTGGATATATCACGCCTGATTATGGATGCATATGCTCGGAGACTTTTAGATCTTTCCCTGAATGTCTCTGTACATTTCTTGGTACCAAGGTTAAGAAGGTTGAGGATAATGTGAGAAACAGTTACATCCTTAATCAGTTAAATGAATTCAGTGAGAAACAGATCAGTGCAGTGCAGAGGATTAGTCCCAGCAAAGGTCCACAGTACTGCAAAAAAATCAACTCCCATGGTCTTCAGAAGATGTGTGGGTTACTGTCCTTGTAGTGAACCAAATGTCCTGGCACAGAGAGTAATACCCCAGAGCAGAATTCCCCAGGGAAATGGAGCACTGGGGAGGTTATGAACTGGCTCCATGTCTGTGTCTCCTCACACAGGGCAGGGTGGGTAGGACACAGGGTGATAAGTGGGGCTGGGGATGGGACAAGTGAGGGATGTACAAGACCCAGAGCATCACCCTTCTGGGTGGAGAACAGCTCACTGCCATGCAGCTGGGTGGGTTCTGCTCAGGAAGCTCCTTGGTGGAACCCAGCCTTGCTCTACACTGCTGGGATGGAAGGAGAAGGAACAGGGGAGAGGCCCCTCTGTGCAAGGGCTCGATTTGTCCCTGAAAAGCCTTTATCTCAAGCCTTTTCTTAGTGTGTGGTATCAATTAACACTTACCTGCGCCCTCTAGCAAATTAGCTCCTGCTCTTCTCCCCACATCCCACACCCACCAGCTGCTTCCAAAATCACTGCTTTTCCCACCGAATTGCTGCCACGTGGAGGAGGGGAATCAGCATAACACATGTAACCTTTATAAATGTTTTAAATCAGGTCTATCTTGCGGCCACATCTTGTTGGGGGAGGATTCATGGTTGGATGATTGTGTTTCAGCACAGCAGTGTGTTATAATGACACAGTCTCATGAGTGACTGCTTGGGGTGGTGCTCTCCTGCTGTCTTCTGCCACCACTCAGGGCTGGAGAATGAGTTTTATAAAGAATTAAGTTCTGCTATGGAAGTGTCTGGCCACTGTAGAGAAATACTGCTCTGTGGGATTTTTTGAGATTTGTTGCTTTAAAAGCAGTTGTGGTGTTAAAAATCAAGACAAAAGCTACTCCTTTGTGGAAAACAAGGCTAGATAAAATAAAATAGTTTAAAACTCAGAACTGAGAGGATAAATCTCTACCCTACAGGCTTTCCCTGAAACCACATGGGACCCTGGTCTTTGGTTTCAAATATCTGTACTCTGCTGAAGACAAAACCAAAGCCAGATCTCCTGGGCCACAGGCAGTGTTCCTGTTCCCTCACACATAACCAGCACTGCTGAGGGAAGCATCTCCATCCACCCCAAGCACTTGCTGCAGATTCAATGGACAGAGGCATTCCTTGATATCAGGGAACTTCCAAGTTACAAATTCTAGGTCTGACATGATTTTTGTAGATCTCTGCAAGGACTAACCCCTCCTGATCTGTCACTGTTTCAAGTCAGCTGCAGCAGCCTGTTCTCTGGAGTTGGGTCTGGCTCCAAACTACTGAANCCCATGCAAATAGCAGGGGAGATTCAGAGACTCTGGAGCTGGGTCTGGCTCCAAACTACTGAATGCCAGGGTTGGCAGCACCCAATACTATCCCTCCTCAGTTTCCCCACTTTGTTATGTGGTGCAAAGGGGGTTTAGAGAGGTGTTTTACCTTCAATGCTTGTCAAACTACTGAAGCAGCTGAGGCTTAGATGCCTGAGAGGAGTAAAATGCACCACTCAAAGTCATTAAAGCACTTTAAGTTAATAATTCAAGCAGCACTGTAAGCAGAGGGGACCTAAACCAAGACCTCATAGCCAAACACAAATTTTGGTTGTCTGTGCACATAGAATTCTGGACTATTTTGGATTTTGCTCTCTCAGTGAGTATTTTATGGGTAGGACTGAGTTTTCTGCCTCAAAATTATTTTTTACCCAGCCAGGATTTGGTCTAGTTTGTTAAATGCAATGCAGGTTGTCCAAGGAGTATTATGTGTCTCACCCAGACTTGTGCATTTTTACCATGTTTATCTCCGTTCTACAAGATAAATATTCAGCTTTTGCACTAGTAGGTGGATAAATTTTTCCCAAAGAGCCAAACTCAGCTCTGGGAAATGGGCTTGCAGGAACATCCCTGCACAGGGCTGACAGGGTGAGGAGGATGGGACCTATCTGGCTGAGTAGGTGTTTGAGTTATTGAAGAATTTAATTTCTTTCCCCTAAGCACTCCCTTCCTTTCTGTGGAAGTTATTTTTTCACTTGCTATTTAAACTGATGCAAAGTGCCTAACATAGCTATCAGTATCCAAGCCTGCTGCAAGTTATTAATGGATAATTGAAGCAGTAATGTAAGTGAATGGGAGCATCCTCCAGCCTGTAATTGACTGATTTCCTCAATTCCACAGAAACTCACAGATCACCAGCTGGCCCAAGGTCTACTGGGGAGGAGGAAAACCCACCTACATACACAAACATAAATTCTGCCTTGTTTTAGGGCTTCCTGGAGCTTACAGTGACATTTGAATGAAAAATATTATTTCTGAAAATAATAACTTCAGTAGTTAAAAAGAAATATAGGAAGGCAATGCAATATCCCTGCAGGTGCAGATAACCTTCTGGGACTTACACCTGGGACAGAAAAGGTAAAGCATAACTCACAGACAATGGAGAAAGGATGAAAAAAATTCTGAAGAGCTTTCATCAAAGAAAATTGAATTTAGGGGATGAATTTGCCCCATAAATCTAGGAGTAAAAATAGCTGAGGCTGACTGATAGTGGTCTGAAAAACGAGTTCAGTTAGAATGGTCACAGCTGTGATGGATAGGGGAGCTGCTTCTTATCAGGTCAGGCCAGTAATGGAAAGGCAATGGGATAATCATCAAATAATTCTTTTTACTACCTATCAGTTACACATAAGTGGTTGCCTTACAGAACCAGTAAACTGGTGACAGTAAATCTGAGCAGAGCCTGTACTCTTCAAATGAGGATCTCCTTGTGCTCCTCCCTTACTCGTTGGAGTGCATTTTGTTTTTCCATCTCTGATGCTGCTGGGTTATCTCTAAGTGCTGTTGCTGTTTGACAGTGTCCTGGTATCTGTGAGAATTGTACCAGGGATGCCACAGCAGTTTCAAGCAGACATGCATCACCAGCAAGCCCCCCTCCCCAGACTGAACTGGCTTTGCCAGTGCAACTAAACTGAGATCCCTTAAGAGATTTATTTTTCAGATAAAAGCTGAACTCATGACTCTGGCTACTAAGAATAATGCTCCTTTTACTATTGTTACTACTTCTGCCAATACTATCACTACTACAGGTGATACAGCATAAACAGTAGTGCTAGTGGTAAAAGCAAAAAAAAAATACTCATAGCAAAGACATTTCCCACTTTCTTCCTGAGCACTAAAACTCCCCTGGCAAGAATAAAAACTGACTGCCCAGCACCTTCTGATCTTTGATGGCTGTGGTTTATCCATGACTGGTTTCTGGGGGTGTCACACTGGAGCTTTGCTGTGGGGTTGCCTTTAAAATGAGGTTGAAGAGGTGGGAGAGTGGGGGGTGTGTGGAGATAAATCAGCTGAAGGGACAGGCAGTGCTGGGGCTGTAACCAATTGCATCAAAACATTAGAATTCGTGATAAAATTGTGACCATAGTTCACAGAGATGTGGAATATGTCTCTGAAGATCACTTAAAATTTTCAGAGCAGAAATGATGCCCATATAGGCAATTACTTGGTAGCTTCCTGTGTTTCCATGCTGAAATATACTCCTGTTTTGTAAAATGTTGGCCTTTACAGTATTCTGAGTCACCTGTGTGCTGAGGCATAATGCATATGAAAACGTCCAGGTCAGGATCTTTTCTGACCCCTGACACTGACTGTTTTCACTTTAAAGGAGATAACTCCAGAACTGGGAGGTAGTGGTAACTACTGGTATGACCCAGTCACAGTTGATTCTGTTATTTAGGAAAGTTTTCAGAAAATTTTAGGCTAATGAGGTGCTCTTGGACATGACAGGGTTTCATCCACCAGTGAAGTTACCAAGAATCTGAAGCAAATGGAAACTTGCAGCCATGCTCTCCTCAGCTGCAGAGTGAAGGTACTGACTTTCTACTGAAAAAGGGCTGGGGATTTTTTTATGCTCAGTAAATTCTTCAAAGGAGTCCTAGTTTTATTTTGTTTTTTTCTTTTTTCATGAAAGGGAAAATCTGATTTATCTTTGTCTCCTCTTTTAAACACTAAAATAAATTTCTGGAAGAAAAATACTCAACATTTACTTCCTAGTGATGCTATCTTTCTACTCTTCATCAGTCAATCCTGACATTCAGAGTTTCAGCTCTTCACAAAGCTTTGCAGTATTCCTTCCAAAACACCACACTACTCAGTGAAGCTTGAGCTATCTCATGAGTTTAATTAGTTATGTGACTTAAAGGAAAACACGGTTCCAGTTTCCCACATGCCATGTCACACCGTGCATCTGTCAAAGAGGCAGTGGGAGTCTTCCAAGAAATGCTTGCCCTATTATTCAGAAAGCCAAGGCCTTTTGTTTCCTTCAATGGTAGCTTGACTTAATAATTAATGCTTAGCACTATGTAAACATGAGATAATGAACCCTCACACCACCCTAAGGCTATGGATTAACATTTCCCTCACACCGAGTGGGAGATGGGCGAAGCAAACCCCACTGTATCTTCTTTTCTGCCTATGATGGCCCAGGAAACTTCAGGACTCTGATGTCCCTGTAGAAGAAACTGGCTCTAGGCAATGAACTGAAACAGGAGGTTTTTTCCTTCAGGAACAACATGAAGAAACACTGAGTAAAGTGGATATGTGCTGCTGGACTCTGTGCTTTATGGTAGACCAGAAGGCCAGAAACCAAAACAGGCAGGAATTCAAGTTGCTGAAAGTGAGGCTGGCTAATATAAATTCTGTTTCCATGTCAAAATGATTCTTAAGGGATCATTACTCTTACGGCCTCCTTGACCTTTCTGAATGTCTGATGTTGTAGACTGAGATACACAGTGATTAGTCAGGCTTGTCACCCCCTCTCATCTCATAAATCAAGAGAAATGAAGGATCCTTGAAAAATTCAATAGTGAAGTGCAGGTGCAAAAGTGAAATAGAACTTAGGTGAAGGAAAAGAATCCTGGCTCAAATAAAAGTAAAAAAAAAAATCTTATTCAGATAATAAGCCCCTAAGCATTTCCTCTTAAGAAGCAGGAGTCTCCTGCTCCACAGAATAACTCCATGGAGTTTAGAAATGCAAATGATGCCCATGATGTTCCTTTTCTCTTCCCCTTCATACCTACAAAAAGCCCTAAGCATTCACCAGTGTGAATAATTCCTGTGCCATAAGATGTTCAAAAAGATAATATCATACCCAGACTTCAAACCTACAGATGAACAGGACAAATCTGGTTTCAGACACCAGCTCCATAGTCTTGCTTTGGCCTAGGCCTGTGGATGGCTCAGCAGCTGAAGCTGATGGACAAATACTGGTTTTTTGGAGCATGTCTCTGGAGAAAACTTACATTCCCAAGTAACATAGGTTAGGTGAGGCCTGATCAGTGGTTTTCAGTGTGTTGATGATTGAATGATAAGTAAAAGTGCCTGCAAGGACAGGGGGAAATATCTTCTATCTTCTACAGCTTTGTTTCTGTGCCTGACCCCAGGGGGTTTATTTCCCTAGTTCACAAAGCATCACAGCTGCAATCTTCATCATCAAATCATTACTGACATTGACATCTCAGAGTTCAAAGGTTTTTGATTAGAAAGGATATTGTCACATTCATAAAAACAGGAGGCTTCTCTATTACAGGTTTTTTGTCTGTATTTTCTGCAAAATGGTGTTCTCATCTACTAATGAGAGTTATGCAGACCTCTGTAAGCACATTCCATAGCCTGGAGAAAAGGAGACTCAGGGGAGACCATATCACTTTCTACAACCACCTGAAAGGAGGGCATAGCCATTTGGTGTTGGCCTATTCTCCCAAAAAATTAGTGGCAGGATGAGAGGACATGGTGCCAATCTGTACCAGGAGAGCTTCATGTTGAATATCAGGAAGAATTTCTTTATGGAAACAGTTGTCAAGCATTGGAGTGGGCTGCCCAGGACAGTGATAAAATCACCAACCCTGCAGGTGTTCAAGAAATGACTGAATGTGGTACTTAGTGCCATGGTTTTATTCACAAAGTCTTTTTCAATTTTAATGGTTCTATGATTTTCATTTTAGGAAGAAGGGAGTGCCATTGGTTTAACCAGATTAATCAAAACTCCGGCAGAGCAAATAAATGGATCCAAATCTTTCAATATCTTCCTGTGTTTGTACATCTGGCTGGACATAAAACTGAACCAGGGTTATGAGTCTGAGCACCTTCATCCTTCTTTTTCAATGTCATCAGAGGCTTAAATGCCACAGTCAAAAACTCTCCTTTCCTATCAGGCTGTGGATGCAAAGCTTGGCAAGGAAAGGCCAACAGGGGAAGGGGACACCTCTTCAAAGCAGCTTAATCCTACCAGGGAATTGCTTCTGAGCCCAGTGCTGAATGTCATCCTGCTCTGCCCGCCTCAGCACTCTGGTGAGAGTGACTCCATGGCTTAAGCTTCTCCCTGTGACTCGGGATTCTCCCCAGTGATTTCAGTGATGACACAGCAGCAGCTCATCACTGACTCATTCATCGATGTCTCTGAGAGAAGCAGGGGCAGGAGGGAGACTTACATTTCTTTCATTAATATTCCAGAATTTCTGTGAAGCTGGTGAGGAATGCCTGAGACCGCCTGCATGTCGTGGGAGAGAAACATTCACCTTTGCTGCCTGTGGCATCCCCCACCCCTCTGAGTCAGAGCTGGCAGCTCTTCTTTTTATTTGTTCTACTGGACATAGGCAAATGCTTCATGTGGAAAAATGGGAAATGAAAATAAGTTCAAAGGACTGTCACCGGCACAGTGGAGAGCGGTGTAGCTTTCCACATAGCACAAAGGAAAAGAAAATTTAAAAATAGCAACATTACTAATGTAAATATGTGCCAAAGCAGCATGAGCAACCATGAAGAGCTGCATGTTGCACAGCTTTCCCAGTTCTCTATGGCAATTGCCATGGGAGGTCTAGTAGCTCACCTTTGTGTCAAGCTGAATTAAAAAAGGCCTCTTTTGTCAGTTTATATGTTACTGCAATTTTCCCAGTACCCTGGTTCCTTGTCTGCAAAGCCACCATGCAGTAGAGCCTCCTGGAATACTTATCTTGGTGTCTGACATGGTTTTGCCCTGAACATGTTGTGCCTTTGCAAATTATAATCCGATTTGAAGGTGATTCTTATCTAAAGTATTCTAAATGACTTACAGTTTATCATCCTGGACTTCAATAAAAGAGAAGTGTGCACAATATCTCTCTTTCCATGTAGTGTTACAGTCTGTCAAGGCCTTTATTTGGGAGAAGGGATTGAATTCCTTGTGTGTAGCAAAGACATCATCGCTTGCATGATCCCCAGGTTTTCAAGTCATTACACTACTGACTGCTCCACTTCTCAAGCAACTTCTCAGCTTCATTTCTATGCCTGCTCCCAGGAGGTTTATTTCCCTGGTTCACAGAGCAACACAGCTGTAGTCTTCGTCATCAAACCATTGCTGACGTCGATCGATATCTCAGAGTTCAAAGCTCTGTCCAGCTCTGGTGTCTCTGCAAACAAAATTCAGCCAAGGGTGTTTTTTTAATAGAAGGGCTATTGTCACATTCATAAAAACATGAGGCTTCTTGCCTGCAGGGTTTTTGTTTCAGTATTTTCTGCAAAGTGGTGTTCTCATCCATTAATGGGAATCATTCAGGCATCCATACACACACTTTTGTTAGTACAGTGGTCAAACATCTGGAAGACAGCCTCAGTGTGCTGGTGATGATCTGCACTGTCTCTTGCTGTCAGCAGGTGGATGATGCAGTGCCTGGGAGAGAATATGTTGCTGGTGGAGATTTTCAGATAACTAAGAAGCAAGAGCAGGCTGGGTGAGGGTCTAGTGAGTGTTCCTACCCATGGCAGAGGGGCTGGAACCAGATAATCCTTAAGGTCTCTTCCAACCTAAATAATTCTATAGTTCTATGAATCTATGACCCTTGTTGGTCTACAAGCTCCTGTGGTAACAGTAACCTTGGGAACAATCTGGAAGTGCAGCAGATTGTGGCTAAGACTCTCCACACAGACATGCCCTGGCACTGCATACATTTTTGAGTTCTCAAAGGAATTTTCTCCTGTGCAAAGAAATGCAAAATCTGTATTGTATATGCAGGAGGCAATGCTTAGCACTGCAAGGCAGCACCAATTTCACTTGGCTATAAAGGTCTTGTGACTGTAAAGCAAGGGGAGAGCAACACGAGGTAGGAGCAGACAGGTGAGGAATGACTGAGGCTATTCTGGAGATTTGAGTTGAATGTGAGCTTTGTTGCACCCAGGGATCCTGGGACTGTGTGAGGCCTGCAGGAGTTCAGGGTCCCCTCACATTACTGAGTGCAGCCACCTGCAGCCACTGCTGAGCTGTGTTCAGTGGGTTCCTAGGCTTCAGACTGACCCTGGATTATCTGCTGAGGACATTGCAATATTTTGCATAAACAATCTCCTTCTCCAAAGCTGGGCAACCTTGAATAACCTTTCCCAGGCTGCTTTCTGAGTGCTTTTGAGTCTTTTCATTTTGCAATCTGAAAAGAAGACAAGTGTTTCTAGTTCTAGACTGACACTGTCCAGACACATAATGGAAACCACGTACTTTGTTTCTGCTCCTCTGGTTGTGGCCCATAAGATGTATTGAAACAGGTCTCAAAAAAGCTGTGTTGAAGAGGAGAAGAACGGAATGAAAGTTTTTTTGCCTCAAGTGTGCTCCTGATGTGAATTTGTCTTCCTTTGCTTTGGGCACTGCTCCTGTGGCATTCATGGGGTGTTTATACTTCACTGCTTCAGGACAGAGGAATGACATATTCTGCTTGTGAGACTCTATTTATTCATATTATCCACCACTGTATGAATCTCTGCAAGGATGACTTCCTTACCTCCTGCAGATTCCACTTCTGTCTTCTAGTGTTAGAGCTGTGCAAGACATCAGATTTCAAACTACCTCTTGTAGAAAGTCTTGTCCAATAACAGGTAACAATGGGATGAAATCACAGATTTTATGGAGTTTAATTTTTATGGCAACCAGATATAGTTCCTTCAAAGATATTTGCTTGATAATGATAAAATAGAATTTACATAGAATTCCATTATCATTGGAAATAAATTAGCTGGATGTTAACTCATTGTTTAAAGGAAGAATGAGTTGAAATTACCAAACCTGAAGTAAGGCTGTCTCTGGAGATGGGAGATGTGAAGTCTGAATCTGGAGGAAGATTTGGAGATTCCATTTAACCCAGTAAAGGTTTCATGGAGAAGTTCAGGTTAGCTGTATTATTCATAAAGGCTCTTATCCTCCTGGTTTGTTTATGCACAGATTCTAACAGAAATATTAGAGAGTTAGAGTTAGAGAGTTATTAAAGACTTTATGGACTGCACATCCCAGTATAAATCCAGGTTGCCTTAGTTACCATCTGGCTAACTGCATAGGTGAGGGGAAAGAGAGAGACTGAAAGGGAAAGAGAAAGATTAGTACTAATACATTTTTTAAATCCAGAACGATCTTATGAATTCTAATGCTGTGATATGACAGAAAGCTTTCAAGGCCTGCATAATACAAGAGGACTATGAAAGCAAGGATTTGGACTGGCAGCTCTTTGACAAGAACATACTGATGGTTTTTTTGCTAAGAACATCATGAATTGCCTAGTGAAAAGCTTCAACAGAGCTAATATGCAGTCACTTCTTGAATACTTTCTGCATTTGGGTTGAGGAGCTCTGTCTTCCTTGGCAGTAAAATGTGCTTCAGGCAGGTGACCGAATTGTAAAGACTGGGTGCAGAAAGGGAGGTTCTGGTCCTTGTTCGGTCTCATTTAGGGTAAATGGAGGAACAGGAAGAAAACACATCTTCCCAATGTCTTCAAAAAGGGTCTGTCTACTTGAACAAAGCAGGCTGACAGGGTGGCACTGGTGGAGTTCTGTGACACAGTTGTGAGTCACTTATTAGTTGACTTTTCTTAGAGCAAGTCCCAGCAGTCAGAATCAACAGCAAATAATCAACATCCTCAGCCTTCATTTGAAAAGGCAAAAGAGAAGATGAAATAAAATACTCCTAGCATCTGCTGTTGTGAAGGAAAGTTTACATGAATGGAGGTCCCTTCCTGTGGGAAGAGGGGCCAGCATTTCATAAAAGCTATTATTAAAAGCCAGGCTCATAATCTCTGTGAGAACAGAGTAATTTCTCTGTGAGCAGCACTGCTAGTGGGGTCTGAGTGCTGGTGCTTCCCTCATTCCACTGCCCTATGCACACAAAGTAAGCTAAATTTGCTGCTGTTTTGTTTTGGTTTGTTTGGGATTTTTTGTTTGTTGGTGGTGGTTTTTGGGGGGGTTTTGTTGGTTTTTGTTTTATTCTGTTTTGTTTTTTGTTTTGTTTTGTTTTGGCATAAGGCAAAATGGACCTAAGCTGGAAGAAATTTGTAAACAAAACAGGAGTGTTTGTCCCATGCCTGTTCTTCCCACAAAATCTGGAACAATATTCATGGCTCATTAGGCTTGCATTTTTGGTTATCTTCTAATGAGTAATATGATCACATAGGTTGGGAGCTGGGTATTAACTTTCATGGGACTCTAAGCCTCCAGAGATGCCAAATACAGATGTTTGCAGTCATTCTTCTCTAAAAGATACCCTGGGGATCTTGGATATTAGTGGTGATGGCATCTGCATCCTGAAAAAAAATAATTTCTCTAAATTAGAATGAAGAAAATGGGTAGAAATCATGACAATTTTTTAGTCTGAATTTATATTGAAATGAATAAGAAAAATGACACTGTGGGCATGCTGACTGATAGTATCCCCTAATCCCTACAAATTTTAACCTAATGGCCAAATTCATTCTTCCTATGTGCATGGGCACCAGAATATAAAAAAGATATTAAGTTATTAGAGTGTGTCCAAAGGAGAGGAAGGAGGATGTTGCAGAGTCTGGAAGAGAAGCCATATGAGGAGTGGCTGGGGTTCCTTGGTCTGTTCAGCCTGGAGGAGACTGAAGAGAGACCCCATTATGGTCTTCAACATCCTCATGAGGGGAAGTGGAGGGGCAGGGTCTGATTACCTCACTCTCTTAACCAGTGACAAGCCTGGAGGAAACAGCATGAAGCTGAATTAGGGGAGTTAAGGTTGGATGGCAGAAAAGTTTTCACCCAGAGGGTTGGGCACTGGAACAAGATCCCCAGAGAAGTGTCAGCCTCAAGCCTGACAGAATTTGAGAAGTGTTTGGACAATGCTCTCGAGTACATGGTGTGACCTCTGGGCTGTCCTGCATAGGGCCAGGAGTTGGACTTGATGAGCCTGATGGGTCCCTTCCAGCTCAGCATACTCTATGATTCCATGGCTCTAAGATTCTTCTGACTGGTGCTACTTGCTGAACATGAAGCCATATCGTGTGGGACACTCTTTTGGTCAGCTGTTGTCCACTATCCTGGCTGTGGCCCATCCCAGTTTCCTGTGAACTCCAGCCTACTCACTGGCAGGACAACAGGAGAAGCAGAAAAACCCTTGATGTTGTGTAATCACTACTCAGTAATAGCTAATAAAATATCCCTGTCTTATTGGCATCATTTTCATCATAAATGTATGAGCTGCTATGAAGAATATTAACTCTATCCTTGCTTCAATCAACTCATTAAGGAACTTGAATTTTATGTGTTGACTTAAAAATGCCCCAGATCTCTTTCTGTACTGGTAGTCATAGTAATGACCCATAAGAAGTAAGAAAATCAGGAATGCTAAGTTAATGTGTTTCAAGGAAGGAAGCAGGAACTTCCATTCTGACCACATAAGAAGGTGAAAGGAGGACTTTGGCACACACTTGCTCTTCCTGCAGTAGCTCTGACTGCTTGGTGATATTAGTTTTCAACATAATGCTCTTTCACAAAACCTGCACTTGGTCAAGCACTCACTTCTTGGGGTAATAAGAGTACACCAACTCTTTTGGTTTATTGA
Organism: Thryothorus ludovicianus; assembly: GCA_013397245.1. Lineage (NCBI taxonomy): Eukaryota > Metazoa > Chordata > Aves > Passeriformes > Certhiidae > Thryothorus > Thryothorus ludovicianus. The sequence continues at coordinate 476,321 of VZTB01003723.1, forward strand.
AGTGCATATTGAAGGCAGAGTTATTGAGGTTCACCCACAGGCAGAACAGTTGGACATCAATCTTCATTCTCAGTTCTGGCATTGGCAATGTGGTTCCTCAGGGTTTCTTTTTACCCTTCTCTATGGTGAGTGCAATCATAACTTACCTGTCTCGGGTCTTGAGATTTCAAAGTGTAACTAAGAAATCTTTATTCTCACAGTTTACTGAACTAGGTGGGATCAAATATTATATTGAAATACAGAGTGGAGTACAAAATAGCACTCATTACTTTCTCCATGGCACTCAGTTTCCTTTTTAGACTTGATGTCTGAAATATACTGGACAGATAATTTTTCTAGCAGTGCTAACTATAGATGAGTAATTCTGATGGTCTCTAAAAACAGCTCAGGCAAAAAAACTTCCCATCTACACAACTAATGCACTTACAACCACCACATCTTGAAATTCTCTGTTTTCTTTTAAGGGTCCCTATTTCAGCATTTGGAGTTTACTGAAACAATAAATATGGAAACACTGCCAGTTCTGATGGGGTTAGGAGCTCAGGACTGGTTAGTGTTAATTTACTCCTTGAGGTGGTTTGAATTTTGATAAAAAATGTGGTGTTTTGTTGTTACTCTTTCAGTTTGCTAACTGAGCATTTTTTTAATGCCTAGTGCCTCTGCTCAGCAGTATAAAAGCATGATTGCTTTTTATTGCCATTCTCTCCCAGCACAAGATTGTGTCTGTGTCTCTTACAGACTTGTCAATCTGAAAACTTCATTTGTAATTTGCCAGAAGCCCTCAGGGCATATTTCTTGCAGTAGTCTACCCTCTGTCTCGCAGGAGAAGAGAGAGATTCTCCTTTGGCTGTGTGGGATGGCAGAGAACCAGTCTGCATCTCCTGTGAGGGTTCTGCAGGGGCTGGTGATGATGTGATAGGTGGGCTGCGTGTTTTCCCTTCTGTCCCATTTTCAGTGGGACTATGACAGCAAGCTGCAGGATCCCAGGGCAATCTTATAGCTCAAGGAATTGTACTTGCTCTTCTGGGGGTTGTGGCTCTGCCTAAAATCAATCCTCTGCTTATCCCAGTGCTTTTCCCTTCTCCTTCCTTACAGTCCTCTGGCTCCTCATCATGTTTTCACTCTTAGCTGGGTTCTGGGCCTTTCTGCTCCTCTTGGCTGCCTGGGCACCATCCTATTTTCAGTCCCATACTTGTCCCTACCAGCCAAAAGAAGCAACCTCAGGAAAAATTTGTTTGAAAACCTGGGATGGAGTGTCCTTGCTAGACTGAAAGTTCTATAAGGACCAAAAGACTTTTTGCACTATACTGTGCTGAAACCACAGCTCACCAGGCACAAGGAGAGTGGACAGGACTCTGGTAAGTGAAGCGTGGAGGTGAGCATGAGGGTGCTAGAGTATTGCCATGAAAACAGTGAAATAATTTAAGTCTGTGGAAGATTTACTTCCCTACATTTACTTTGAATTACTTCATATCTGCTTCTTCCCTCTGTGTTATGCCTCCAAACAGCAGAAGCAATTTTCCTGAAATTTCCCAAGGATCCTGCTTTTCCACAATCCTAGCATACATTTAAGGGAAAATGTTTAAACTTTCCAAGCTTGCTCTTTGCAAATAACAGGGTGTTTTTGATAAGAGGATCAGTGGAAGTTGAGGACAAAGAGAGAAGGCTGAGGCAGAAACACAAGGGACAAAGAGGAGAGATCAGTCAAAATGTGTAAGATCAGTGAACACGTCCTGTCCTGCCTCGATGGCTCACCTTTCCTTGCTTTCCTCCAGAAAACGAAAGGTGCCTTTTTCTGCTCTGCAAGAACAGCCTGTGTCTCACTGAAGATGTTGAGATGGGGGATGAGAAGATTTGTAGAGGAGCTGAGAAGTGAAGGGAAAATTCTCCTCATTATTAATTTCTATGCTTGAAACTTGAAATCTAAGGTTCAAATGTCATTTAAAAGATTGTGATCAAAGCTTGGGTGTTTCTTAAGGAATTTTGGTTTACAGAGTAAGAGTGCCACACAGCACTTGCAAAAGGACCAAAGAAGGATGGATGCCTAATCCTTTACAATTCTCTTTTTAGGTTCTTTTGTAGATCATACTGAGTACCTATCCCACATTTAATATGCCTTTGTAGACCTTATGCAATCCTGTATTCACCAAATCCTTTTACTTGGTTACAAAGCAGGCAGATATTTTCAGCAATAAGCAATGACAACAGCAGATGCTTTTGATCAATATTTCCCCAGAAGAATTTTCATTCTATAAACTGCTTTATCATCCCACTAATGCCAGCACACCTTTAGGGAAAGCAGAGCACCAGAGCATTGCTAAAAATGAGTACTCCCTGTGTATGTTCTGTTCTGGGGTCAGTGTGGTATGAGCTGTCTCTCACTTTATCCAACACAATTCCAAGCTGATATTCAGCCACTGAAGCCTCTTTCTATGGCATTTTCTCATCTTGCCACTTCTATTTCTCACTTCCCTTAAAAAATGAGCACTTCAGAACTCAGCTATTCTCTACTTTTGGGAAGTCAGAATCCAGATATCATGTAAGCGCATCCCTTTTTTTTCCCTCTCAGGTGCATTATTTGGAATAATAGATTTTTTTTCTGAATCTATAGATATACATCTGTATATCTATATATTTATATCTTTCCCCACTCTGTGGGTTATTTTAGATGCTGCTGCTGAGTACCATGAGCTACTGCATGTGAACAGATATATATTGCCTTTCCTTGTTTCTCATCTTCTACTGCAGCTGTAAAGAAGAATGTGGTTTGAAATAAATCTGAGTTACCCACATTATGATTACTTGGTAGAGTCAATCTTTTCCAGAAAAGTTTTGATTGATTTTATACAAGAAAGTAACCCTCTTGATAGAAGACTAAGTGGAGAGAAGTCAGACTTATTATTGTATTTGTCTATATCTCTTTATAGAACTGCCTGAGTCTCAGACACGGAAAAAAAACAAAGCAAATCCAAACAAAATAATTGAAAACAATGCCAAGAAAAGGTCTTGTGAAGCTACCTAATTATGCCTTTGAAGAAAATAAAGCCTAGTAGATGTTTCTCTAACCTAATGATTCTCAAGCATTAAGTTACAAGTAAAGAACTGGTTCCTCTTGTGCTCTATGAAATGTGTGGAGGCCTTTGGTGATGAAAGTCCATGTGGTTTTTGCATTTTTACTGCACTTTTTTTTCTGTTTCTCTCCCTCAAAGCTTCTTCCTCTCCCACACTCATGTAACATCTGTGGCACTTAATTGGGAAGATAGGCTGAAACCTCATTTCCTGCTCTGTGCTGTTTTGGGGTTAGTTTTCTTCACAGTAGCTGGTTTGGTGTCATTTTTCTGATTTACGATGACAAGAGTGTAGGTTACACAGTGATGTATAAGATATTAAACTTACAGGACAGATGAACCCAACTATCACTTTTTACAACCACCTGGAAGGGGGGAGGGGGGGTGAGCTCTTCTCCCAGGCAGCAAGTGAGAGAATGAGAGGAAATGGCCTCAAACTGCACCAAGAGAGGTTCGGGTTGGACATCAGGAAGAATGTTTTCACTGAAAGGGTGGTGAAACATTGGAATGGGCTGCCCAGTGAGGTGGTGGAGTCACTGTTCCTGGGGATGTTTAAGGAAAGACTTAAGAGTTGGACTGGATGATCCTTGTAGGTCCCTTTCAACTCAGAATATTCTGTGGTTCTGACAATCAAAAATCTGCCTGCTGATGATCTTTGTTAACAAATTCTTTATTTTGCTCTGCCTGTGCACACAGTTTTTGTCTGTTTGTCTGTTAAGCTTTATCTCAACTCATGAATTTTCTTGCTTTCACCCTTTTGATTCTCTTCCACTGGAAGGGAGTGGCTGAGTGTCTCTGTGGTGCTCAGACACCTACCCAAGTTAATCCAAGATATTCTTCCCATTTTCATGTTATTTTACCCCTGTGCAGTTGAGCAAACTCAGGTGGGAAATTGTCCTGGTTTAGAGAAAATTTGNACAATCAAAAATCTGCCTGCTGATGATCTTTGTTAACAAATTCTTTATTTTGCTCTGCCTGTGCACACAGTTTTTGTCTGTTTGTCTGTTAAGCTTTATCTCAACTCATGAATTTTCTTGCTTTCACCCTTTTGATTCTCTTCCACTGGAAGGGAGTGGCTGAGTGTCTCTGTGGTGCTCAGATGCCTACTGGAGTTAATCCAAGATATTCTTCCCCTTTTCATGTTAATTTACCCCTGTGCAGCTGAGCAAGCTCAGGTGGGAGATTGTCCTGGTTTAGGGCAAATTTGGGAGAGACTCTCCAAAGGTGGCCCATCCAGAAAAACCCACACGGCCCCTCCCCCCCCNTCTGAAAAAGATGACAAATTCAGAAAGAATCTCTCAGGGGTGGTCGCTCTGTTATCAATCCTTCTGACACTGGGGCAGCTGCTGCAGACCTCCGATGTTCCCAGGTCCCAGTCCGGAGCAGGTTCGAGTAGGTCCAGAAAGGAAAGGAGAAACAGTCCAGGAAGCAATTTGGACTGTTTAGCTAAACTAACTAATTAGCAAGCAGAAGCAAAGCAGAAGCAAGAGCCAGAGCGAAAACCAAAAGCAAGAAAGCAAAAACAGCACCAGGTATTGCCCGTCTCTGTGTCCTGCTGGCCTTGGGGGAGAGGCTGAGAGCAAAACCCAAACAAAACATTCGCTCTTCAGACACAGTCTTAAAGGCACAGAACATGGTATCCAGCAAAAATAGCACACACGAATGGGGATACAAACATCATAACGTCACCCTAGGACAGCGATGAAGAAATTCTGGACAGCTGTAAAAGGAGTGAATGGCTACAGGAATCCTGGCTGGATGTTGCACTGGAACTTGAGTGTGGCTGTGAGTGCTACCAGAGGCTATTGGCTCAGAAGATGGGTTGAAAGGCCTTTTGGGGAGGACATAAACAAACCAGATGGTCACAAGATGATAAATGGCTGAAGGACAGAAGGTCTGGAGGAACCAGAGGGTGCAAGTTATTTGTGTGAAAGAAAGTGGAGCTGGATGTTCCCAAGTTGCTAGAAAAAGAAGGTGGGATATGTTGATATGAAGCAGAGGCAAAAGAAGGTGGGATGAGCCTTTATGTAACCTGTGCAGAAGCCTCTCCTGACATCTATGCCCACCCTTGATATTCTCTTGTGGTGTTTCTCCATGTCATATCTGTAAGACCCTGTTCTAGTTATCCTAGAATGTAGACAAGAAAACTGCATTCAGCACTGCAGTAGTGGTTCCTCCAGTGTTAGTAATAAATAAGCAATTCTTCACTTCTATTGTTATTTATGTTCTTGAATGAGTACATTGTATATCTGAGTGGAGGAAAAAAAAGGATAAACCAACACAATCATTGTAATCTCTCAGCAAAGTTTTTAATGAGTGTTCCTTGCAAAGAAAGAAAGAAATGAAACTCACTATGTTTTCTTCCTTTTTTTCCTTCTGCAATTTTCCAAGAAGCATTGCTCTACACATTATCAGCACTATAAATCTAACACTCCTTAGAAACACTTGTTTAAAAGATAAGATCCAGGGACAAAAATATATAAAAACTTGATTCTGGGTCTGCAACCACAGCTTTACAACGGATCATAAGAGGGATTTGTCTTTCTGTGTTTCTTCTCTCAGGGAATTCATAGCTTTTGTTATGACAGAAAAAAATATTCTTAATAATCTTGCAACAAAGAATTTGGTGTGTGATCCTTAAAACTAAGGCAAGACAAAATTTTCTCTGCTTCAGGAGCATGACTGATCAAATAATGCATCTGAAACATCTCTGGTGCTGCTGGTTACAATTCCACTCTTTGGAGGCTCACACTTTTCACATGAGAGCACAAAAACAAGCATCATTTAATGCATTCACCTCCCATCCCTTTTTTACACTTTGTTTCCTGTTCTTATTATGAAGCATTTTCAGACAACTGGATCTCTGTACTTCATGGTTCATTAGCCTCCTTGCCAAAGCACTCACAGAATTACCAAGAGTCAAGGCAGATTCACTATTTGCACAAGCACACACACTCATGCACACAGGCCATTTAGATGGAATTATTATTCTTAAATTACTCTTAATTAGACTGTTCATCAGCCTGAGTGATATTGTGCTCCTCTGTTATAAGTAGCACTAAATTACTTCTTGAAATTCATTACCATTGTTTATTTTTCCGTGTGTGTTTCCCCCCACAGTTTCAAAATAACTTCCTTTTATTGCTGGAACAGTGGATAAGATTCTGATGTTGCTCAGCCTGGTGTTAACTCCATAATCCTGGCTTCTGCCCCAGTCAGGGCTCTTCACCTTTCATAAGAGGGGAGCAGTATGGGACAAGACCGTACTGAGAAAAAATGGCTCACAGGGAAATAAAATTATTGGGATCCACCTTGGCTTGTGTTCCCAGAGGTTTCACATATGTGGTTCCACATCTGCATTCCAGGCTCACCCTCACACTTCCAGCAGTGTCTTTGAAAAGTGCCTCCTATCTTAAGGAGGGTGGTTATGTCACTATTGCACTTAAGACTCTTAGATCCTGAAGATGAGAGGGATTAATCTGCCTTTGGCATTTCCCATCTCCTGGCATGTGTGCTCTTGGCTTTCTTGTGTTGCTTTTATTGATCCTATTCAGGAAAATCCTTTTCCTGTGCTGACACCCTGAGCACTTTCCCAAGTGCAAGGTTTCTACTATGAAACCACCCACCAAAATAGGATTTGCCACTCTGAATCTCACAGTGGCTGAATGAGTCTTTGGGAGGCCTTGGATGGAGACACAGGGTCAGTACAGAGGGTGGGGGCAGTAATTTGTTTTTCTTATGGGCTGCCTCATAGAATTTAATGCCTTCTCCTCACAATGCAGACAGCAAGCAATCCAGACTCCTCTGTCTGGAAATGAATCTTTGGATCTGGCACCTTCAAAAAGAGCTGGATCTTTCCCACCTTTTTCACTAGAAAGTCCCTATCTGTGGTGCCTTTACCCAGGAAATCAGTTTGCCCTCTTCTCCATCTTCCTTAACAGACTGCACCATCAAATGTTTTTTTGGTTTTTTGGTTGTGACACAGTAAGGAAAGAGACAAGAAATCTCAGGGGAAAAAAAATAAAAATACAAGCAGCCAAGGAAAAGAAAAAGCAAAACAAATCCTCCCACAGAAGCAGAGATCTCAGAGCTCATTTATTTCAACTTTCAACTTACACTGAGATTTTCCAATTTGCTGACGTTGAAAAGTACATTGAATCTTGGCTGAAGTACAAGTTCTAAAACACTTATTATTTTTTTTTAAGCAGAATTTATATCCACAGTTGCACGGGAGACAGATAAAAGAGCAGGCAGATGAAGCCTGCCCTATCCAGGGCAGGGAATTTGCAAGCACTGTGATAAATTTCAGAGGAGAGTTGTTTTCTTTGAGTTTCAGTCGTATTGTGGTATTGAAAACCTTCAAAGCTAATTTCCTTGTTGTCAGAACTGTGAGGGAGGAAGGAGACATTGCTGGGCTATTTGCTTCATTGCTACATTTTCCTTTCTTCTGCTTTCAGCGTCTGGAATCTTTCTTGAAGATGCTCAGCTTGTCTAACTGTGATATTAAAATGTTCTGCCAGTCTATCATCTCTCATCAAATAGGGCTTCCAGGTGAAAGGAGAATCACAGACCTACAGCCAAAAGTGTCTTTTCACTCTGCTGTGTTTTAAACTTTCTTTTTCTCCACTTGAGAGCTACTTCAGCCACTTGCCATGCATTCGGCAACTCAGCAGGAACCAAACATCGGGCGAAGCAAATTAAGGGTCTGAGTCAGAGTTGCTCTGAGGAGCAAGCTGAGAGGTTATGACTGATCCTTGTGGCTGGGTTCAAGCAGGCTTTGTCCACATAAGGAGAAGAACTTGCTGTGCAGTGGTTGCCTACCTTGCCTCATTGCCATACTCTGGGCTTCACAGGGTTAGTGAAGGGCAGCAGGCTCATTTCCCAATTAAGAAGAAAACATATGCTTTTCTGTGTTTGCTTAAAGCTCACATGGATTTTTCCTGACCTTCACCTGCTGAAGATGATCAGAGCTCTGCCACTGCCCTTCCTACTCAACAAGGCACCTCTGGAGCTCGTCTCTGTGAGACCACAGTTTGAAGAGATGGAGATGAACCTATGCCAAAGTCCTGTCTTTAAACAATGAAGTTATGAGTATCCTGTAAGACCCACAAAATGTACATTTCCTCTACTTACACAATTTTCCTTCAATTTGTTCTGCTACTATCGTATTCTTATAATTGATATTCTAAGCTCAACCAGACGTATAGTTCCCCTTCAACTTGAAATGCCTTAGCTCTATTTTAAGATTTTTTTTCTCACGTGTACCAGGTACTGGCTCTGGGGCTGCAGGGGGGTCTCTGTGAGGAGAGCTCAGGGCTGCCCCGTGTGGGACAGTGATGGTCCCAGAGGGCTCCAGTGGTTCTGCCTCAGCCAGTCTGAGGGTTCTGAGGGGAAAACAAGTTTTAGAAAGGACCAGTGGCAGAGCAGGAGTGAGCAACAGGGTGGAATTTCAGCCCTCAGCAAGGGCTAATCTGACACATCATGGCAAATCTATCATGTAATTAAAAGCACCAATTAATTATCTTTGCTTCTTAGGCAATATCTTTCCATATGATTGCATGTGCATAACTCCAGTAGAATTGCTCAGTGTTGGCTGTTCTGTTGGCAGCAAAACTCCATATTCTCAGCACTGTAAGATGGAATCACTGAAGATCATTGCTGTATTAGGGTAAAAGCCCCAGGAAAAGTGAAAGTTTGCTGGTAAAGCAACTTGTGTAGAGAGACATTCAGATCTCTTGAGAAGTGTTTAGCCTCATGAATGCTTTTGAAAACATGAATGACTGACTGAAAACTGAGGACCTGACTGGTCTGACTGTTTCTAGGAAGCCTTACAAACTCTGTAATGTCTTCAGAAAGCCCTTTCATGACAATATTCCCAATAAGAGAGCATATTTATCATTACTGTGACCCTCTAAGGACTGGAACAGGTTAACTGCTGCAGCTCTCCCTATTACATGCTAATGCAATTTCTTTACCTGACTGCTCATGCTTTCAAGATCAAGGGACCACATCATTATACTGGCCATTTATCTTACTAATTTTCCCCTACAAGCCAGAAAAGGATCTGTGATGGCCAGAATTTCTCCTGAAAAGGCTAGAAAACATTCTGTCAGAACATATTTTTCTTGCTCAGATCTCCACCCCAGCTGGCTGTACATATTAAAGAAGAAGTTTTAAGATGCTGCGTTGTTACTCCTCTTCTGCAGCAGAAGTTAAGGGCAAATGAGGATCTAAGGGGCAGAGGAGTCTTAGTGATGTCAGTTTGTTCCCTGCCAGCTATGCAGGAGATAACAGCCTGGGAAATGTGATAAGCTAAGCTTGAAATTGTGCCCTGCTACTCTTCTGTTTTAGGCTCAGCAGGGAAGGGGCCACCATGCCTGATGAAAGGCATCTAGGACCCCTTCAGAGTTCCTAGCCCATCCTGCCCTGTAGCTCCTGGGGCATACCTGTGCAGAAATCCTGGATGTCAATGGCATCTTAAAAGTCGCTACACACTTTTTCAGCAACTGAATTGAGCCCAAAAATTCAAAATGTGAAAGAGAAACATATGCCTTCCACTCAGGCTTTCCCCTGAACTCATGCTTCCCCTTCAAAGTTTTAGTGTAAAAGAAATAATTGTCTAAGCTTTTGACAATGTTGAGATTGACAGAGGAGGTTAGTATTGTTTAATACACAAATTCACAGCAATCTCAATTATTGAAATATCTTCATGACATTGCCATGAATGTGATTTGAGAGGAGCTTGACTGGAGTTGAATATTTCATGGAAAGAGGATTGTATCAATAGATGACAAAGGTCTAGCCTAAGCAATATGCTATAATCCCTCAAAGGAATGCTTAGACAGTCTATTCGAAATAAAGATAAACAGACAATTGGAGCATATACTGTGGAAAGGCTCATGTATTGACAGTGAGTGACTGTGCTATGCTGTCTGCAGTTTTGCCAGTCTCATACTCATGGTTCTTTCCTTGGTTGTGCTCTGGACAAGAATGGTCAAGAGCAGCTTGAGACAAGTAAACTCTAAAGAAAATATGAGGAAATGAAATCCAAAGTATTATTTCCATGGGGGGCCAGTAGCAGGAAAATACTTTAATGAAGCAGAGAACAAAGTAGAAAAACATGATGCTCAGGAAATTTCCCTAGGAATTAGAGAAAGGGAATAGTAAAAAGGGAATAGTATACAATAGGAATGAATATGGAAGACAGGTGAGGTCAGGGAGGAAAAGACTAAATGGCAAGATTGGTGGACATGGAGCTACATTTTATGTCAGGACACCTAAGATCTGTCACCAGTTCTGCCATAATTTTCTCTCAAGTAAATTACTTGATTTCTCTGGACATATAATTCCTTTTCTGCCCTTTATTTAAGGGCCTTTAGGTGTGAGATTCACTACAGCAAGGCCCCTCTCATGTAGCTATCTGAGGATTGACCCATCAGAGTCCTGATCAGTAACATAAATAGCAAGGACAGAGCACAGCTAAAGGGAAGCTTGTTTCTTGTGAGTGATCTGGGATCCAAAACAAGCAGGAGGAGGATGGGAGTGGACAAGAACAGCTTGTTATAAAGAATCTCTGCCTTGTTCAGCGTACCAAGATCCCTTCTGACTTCATTGATCAGGAGCTGTTTAGGGCTGGCAAATGCATCTGTGACCCTTGGCAAAACCCCAGAAGGGTTCAGCTCTGCAGAGTGGTTTCAGAAGGTCAGGAGGAAGGCAGCCTACTCTTCACTTTCCTAGTGTTACTCCAACAGGATTACTACCCAAGAATCTGCAGTAAGGACATCAGAAAGTCATTGGATAAGGAGCAGCACCTCTATCAGAAGGAGTGGTGGAGCTTACCTGTGGAGAAATCTGACAAGGTGTGATCACGACTTCTCTCCCATCTCTACTTTTTCCCTTTTCTGGGTCCTTTGTACTGAAACTTGCTGCCTACCTGTATTCAAGGCATGCCCCTCCTGCCTGGATCATACACTTTTAGAAACCTCCCAATGCGAAATAATAATAATAATCAAATGAAAGAGGTTATTGAAAACATTACAGGCCATAATTTTAATAAATGTTGGCTCCTGTCACTATGTTCTCTAGTATTTATAGTTTTATATACTGCCAACAGATCCAAGTGTTTTGTCTTTTTGACAAACATTTCATGCAATCATAAATTAGCTCATTTCTCAGCAAAATCTGACATCAGCAGTTAAGCTGTCAGTACATAGAAGAACTAGGGCTGGCAAATCCTCATCTCATAAGGAAAACAAAGAGCCTTAATACATCCCAGACAGTGAGCTAAGTGTGCCTGAGCTGAGTCTGCTATCAGGGCCATATTGGTCACGGAGCTGACAGGTGGAGATTCTGCAGCTCAGGCATCAGCCAAAATGGGTCTGGACATGTTGGCCTAATTAATAACCCTGCACAGGTATGCAGGAGCAGCTCCTGGGCTTTCAATGGAGCCAGGGATCTTAAAGCCTCTCCATTTTTTCCTTTCTGGCTTGTGTTGAGCTCCATGCATTACTGGTTTAGATCTTCAGAGAAGTTCTACACCTCATGTTTTGGGTTTTTTTTCAGATACAGTGTTGATACAAACAGAATATAGACCAATAGAAAATTAATTTATCCCTTTGATGCTGGGATTTACCCCCTTTCTAATGAGTAAGACACTTTGGGCTGATAGATCTGCTGCCATGTCTTTTGAAGGAACTGCAGAGAAGTCAGATCTGCCCTGACCTCTGCACAAGCTCAGGAAGAGCTCTGTTTATGGCAATAATCTACATGCATCTTTCATTCTGAGCAGAGATGCATGCTTTAAAACCCCTGTAGTTTAGTGTCACTAGCTTTTCCATTTCTCACACTTCCTTTAGGGGGACATCTTTCCTGTGGAAACCCATTTATACATAGTGCTGTTAAGGCACTCCACAAAAAAAGGGAAACTATTCACCCTTCTGCAAAACACATCTCTTAGCTGCATAAAGGGCAGATAAATGAAATTATAGCAATGACTGACTCCTTGGAGGAGCTGGGGTGGAAGGCAAGAGCAAGAAGAAATGCCCAGGCCACCCAGGTACAGCTGGACTTGACATGCAGATAGAGAGGCTGCTGAAAGAGCACTCAGCAAGCTGGAAACATTTGTGTGCCTTCAGATCCACCTAAGTTCTTCCAGAAGCCTTGACATTAGCAGGTAACCCAAGCTCAGGGTTGAAGTTCCGAGATTAAAGGTGAGCAGTAATTTATTCTCTGCTCCAGGCAAGCAGCTCTTACAGAAAATGTCTGCTGTTAATACCAGGGAGTGATGTACAGGGAGAGTCCAGTTCACACTGGCTGGACATCAAACTGGCCACATGTGTCAGATCCAGCATCTGTGAGCATGCCATGGGTTTATTGGGAGACTGATTTTCCTGCTGTAACACTGTACCAGCACAGCTGCAGATCTTCACCTGGAAACAGATTTGTACCGAGGTAGCTGTGAGCAGGGCAGAGCAAATTTTGTTTTCTGCTATATGATGGAAGGAACTGATTTTATTTGGAATGAGCAGTGTGAAGGGATCATGACAAAACTCTGCTCATAATTCACTTAGTGCCCACTGCTCAAACTTCAGTACTTAGCACCATCTTAGAATTTTTGGCACATCCCACCTGCTCTCTATTGGGTTATGAGTCTTCCCCAGGGTTCACATCATCTCTGCATGTCAAGGACATGGTGGGGTATTTCACAATGTTTGCAGAACTGAAAAAAACCCTGTAGTTCTATGGAAACATCACCAAAAAACTTTGCTGTGCTTTGGAGCCGAATTTTGAATGACTAAGGGATTTGTGACGGAGGAAAATTCTACAGTGAGGGAAAGGTTTCCATTACCCTCTCTTGACTGCAGATTTCAGCTTGCATGGGGAAAAAGAAAATGTTGGCTTCCTGCTTTGGGAGCCATTATGGAGCAACTTGTTCCTTGTATGCCTCAGGAACCAACAAACAACAGCCCCTATATCATTTGTGTTTCCTGCCAGTTTGTTTGGGGACTCAAATGACAGAGATAGACATTTAATTAAAAATAGCAAGCGTTCAGTCTATATAGAATTAAGTATTAAATAAAAAAAAAGAAAGAAAAAAAGATCTTTTAAAAAGTGGCAGCCTTCAGATTCTCTAGTGACAATAAAAACAGTATCATGCCGATGCCTGGCATTTTTTTGTTCAGTGTTCCTGCTTCAGCTAATGTCTACACTCATTCATCATATCTTTTCAACATTTTGGCTTTCCTCCCAGGCAGGATATGTTTGATTTTTTTTTTTTTCTGAAAGGAATAGAATATAATAGGAACCATTTTTTGTTTAGTTGCAGGGAAATATACATGGAGATAAATAGCTTTTGAATCAATAAAGGTGAGACCACAGGTCTTACTGTTTAAAGTTTTAAACACCACTTATTTATCCATTCTTCCAAGGTGAAAAAATTGTGATTCTTTAATCATTTGACAGTGCTTATAGACATATTTTCAGATAAGACATTTGTTTGTTTATCAATGTCTCTAGTGTGATGTGTTCCACTTGTCTTCACTTATTTAATACAAAGCCTTTCAAGATCTTTTCTCCCAGCTACTTTGTTGAGGAGTGCGTGGACTACTTAATACAGTATAATTCTCAAAGTGCCATTGACATGTCACTTAAACAATTATAAATGAAGAACTTTGATTTTTTTTGCTTAGGAAACCAAAGAGAAGCCAGATGGAAAGCAGGGTGTAAGGGCAGGTAATAATTTCCTGTGGCAGAGTTAGGTTAAGCACAGATTTGGCAGATCTTCACAGCTTTGGCTCCAGTGATTCCGAATCTTTTTTGACTTCAGACCCTGCTGAGAAATCTTCTTATCACCTGACTTGCACTCTAGGCTTCTTCTGTTGACCACTCAAGAGGAAATAAAAAGGAGCATGAGAAAGATGCTACCAAGAACAACGTTTTGGCACTAAAGGAGTATAAAAAGTTAGTCTGGCTTGTGCCCTTTCTGCTCCTTGATAATTTCTGTTTTCTGGTAAAGAGAACTACAGCTCATTCTATTAATGCTGTGGATTCAAACCTCCCACTGGAGACTTCAGACATTGCCCAGGTATTAACTCAGTACCTTGAAGGATAGAAACCAGTATAAAAATCTTAGCAGAAACCAAGGAATAAACCTGGTATATTAATTTCCATTTCCCCTCCACAATATATAAAGTGTGGGAGTATTTAGAAACAAAAGTGACTTTTACGCTTACAAACTTCTTTGTTTTTTACCACAGCTTGGGAGTGGGTAGAGTTTTATGCTATTTCATGGTGTAGAAAAATAAAACTGAAAGAATCTAAGAGACTTGCCACGGTATCACACAATGGGGAAAAATGAGACCATCCTCCAAGCCACTGGATCTTTAACATTATAGAACTCATAGAAATTAAAAGCTCTTCTTTCAGAATGAGTCTGAAAAACCCCAAAAGAGCTGCAAGTGACCATGGAGTGAGGCCAGATCCATCTGTGCTGTAAATTCAGATATCAGCTAGAGTTACACCACAGCCAGGAGTACAAATGCTTTTTAAGTTAGTGCTGTTCCTTTTCCCCCTTGTAAATCTATGTCTGGCTGCTTAATGAGCTCCCTGTGTTCTGGTGTATCTGAGAGAAATTTTAGTCACACAGATCCTTGGTGCTCCATTAACTGTAAACATGAGAGGCCTTGACTGCATTATCCCAATGTCCTGTTTGTCTTGGAAATCCTTGCAAATCCATCATAATCCCAGTCATCTCAAGCAATTATTCTGTGTGTTTAAATGCTTCCCTGAAATGGGATTGTTTCCACAGCTGGACTCAAGTGGTTTAGCTGAGTGCAGACTGTACTGCAAGTTCACCACTTCAACAAGTGGTTACCACTTGGACTTGTCCAGATTGTTGTATTTGCACACAAATCAATTGCAGGAGAGTTGAAAAATCCATTGGAAGTGTTTGGCTGATTAAAGAGCTGATCACACCAAAGTGAACATGCAAATCCTGGACAGGATTAGTTGGTTCAACATGTTCAATTCCTTACAATTATTAACAAGTATATAATAAATTTGTAGTACAGAAAAGCCTATAAAAATTTATTCCACATTCCTTCACAGGCCAATAAAACATTTATAACAGTCTGTGATAAGACTTATAATAAAAAATCAATTGCCAGTATGGCATGCAAAGAAGACCAAAGGCTTTGCCATGACGTCCTCCAGTACTCATAGGGGGCAAGGAGGGCAAAATTATATGGACAAAAGCAAAAATCCCACTCCAGCACTCTGTACCACTCTGAGGTGCAGAATGGGGTGTTCTGAACATGAGCCAGTGTGTGCCCAGGTGGGCAGGAAGGCCCTGTGTCAGCCTCCTGTGTCAGCATTAGTGTGGCCAGTAGGACCAGGGCAGTGACTGTCCCGCTGTGCTGGGCACTGGGGAGGCATCACTTCCAATCCTGTGTCCAGTTCTGGGCCCTTCAATTCAGGAAGGACATTGAGGTGCTGGAACATGTCCAGAGAAGGACAGCAGAGCTGGGGCAAGGTCTGGAGCACAGGTGTGATGAGGAGAAGCTGAGGGAGCTGGGGGCTCAGCCTGCAGAGAAGGATGATCAGGGAAGACCTTATCACCCTCTACAACTCCCTGATAGGTAAGGGCTGGTCTCTTATCCCGGGCAGCCAGGGACAAAACCAGAGGAAATAGCCCCAAGCTGTGCCTGGAAAGGTTCAGGTTGGACATCAGGAGGAATTTCTTCACAGAAAGGGTTATCAAACATTTGAATGGGCTGCTCAGAGAGGTGGTGGAGTTTCCATCATTGGATGTAGCACTCAGTGCAGTGGTCTGGTAGTGTTCAGTCAAAATTTGGACTTGTTGATCTCAGAGATCTTTTCCAACCTAATTGATTCTGTGATTCTGAGATCACTTAACACCTATGTCTGTCTGTAGCAATCTGGAGTGATTCAGAGAGAGGCAAAATCTTCCTCTAAAACATCCCAAGGGACAAATTATACCTGAGAAGGAAAGAGTTCTTTCATCACCTCCCTAGGCAACTGGCAGAAACCCTGAAGAATGATAATGATGTTCTATTTAACAATTTAGTTTTCATGCTCAAACCAATGACATCACCTGAAAGCACTGGGTATTTCAGAGGAAGTTGAAAGGAATGAAGTTGACATGAAACAGAAATGAGAGAATAAAAGGAGTGGGAAAAATTACATTTGACATACAGATCCACATCCTCTCCAGTCCTCCTATAATATGAAAATAATTTGATCAGATGATCCATGAAATAGGGGGGAAATTAAAAAAAAAGGAAAGACAAAATATTATTTGTTTTATGAGGAGGTAAAATTGCTCCATGGTTCTGCAGAGGTAAGAGTATGGCATGGACATTTGAAATGTTTATACATATGTATATATGTTTGCAAGTGCAAATATGCACAAAAGACATTTAATCAGAGTAGAGGCAGTCTCAGAAGGCTCCCATTAGTGAAGTATCTTCTGATTGCAGAGGCTTATAATGAAGTTAATGAGAATAACACTTAATCATGGATTGCTGCTGTGGAGACTATAATAGCCATATTATTTAGGCTGGATTTTTCCTCTGACAAACACAAATTTAGATCATAATGGTCAGAGGTTTGGTTCCCAATTCTCAATTGAGTCAATTAAAAGTAGAGAGAGTAGGAGAGTTCTTGCTGAGAGATGAATGGACACAAACTCCTTTGAAAGATAAATCTTTTTTTGTTCATGTGTCTACATATTGATTTAGGAACTTAATATTGGCTACTGAATTTAAATTAGGAGCCAAAAGATACTGTTCTGCTTTCTGAACACAGTTAATGAATTAATCTTCCCAGTATGCCCTCAAGGTAAGTAACAATCATTATTTGAATTTTAGAAATGCAGATAGCTAAGGATAAGCAATTTCTGAAGTATCCATCAATGTGTCTATTTCAGGATACCTGTCTTTAGGTTTTCCAGAGGCTTGTTCAGCATTCTTTTGACAGAAGATGCACAAATAAGGCCAAAGAAAGAGATCTGGAAAAACATAATAGGCATTTCCAGTTTAGGTGTCAGGGGATGAAAAAATTGGATATCTGTGCCCCCTGTCCTGCCACTTCGCATGATGAGTAAAAAGAAGCAGGTGGCATCATTCTGAGCTGTTTGGAAGATCAAAATGTGTTGAGAGGAAGGTTCTTTAGTCAGGAGGTCAGCCAGTGTGAAAGTACTGCTATACCACCAGATCTGAGGCTGGTGTTGGTCCTACTCAGGTTTATGAATCTAACCTGAAGCTGTGACATCTTCCACCAGAAATCTTCTCCAAAAAGAAAGGAAATGAAGATGTTGAGTTGGTAGAAGACGGTCACCTTGCAACAGCAAACTTATTGTCTGAAAATTATAAATATATATTCTGGCTTTTATGCATGATATTCATATTTTCAGGAGTATGATAGCAATGCAAATCGAAACTGTAAGAGAAAAATTTGAGGAGAAATTGAAAAAGTTGGAAGCCCCATGCTTACTGCTTTCCTCTTGGATGAGTCAACAGCTGCTGTCAACACAGCCCAGAACTCACTTGAATGATGTTCATAGAATTGGGTTAAAACTCTAACAAAAGGGGCCACTGGAAGGAAACCTTTTCCTGCTATTCACAAGGTAGATGGAAAACATGAAAGTGCTCATTCTTCACCTTGTTTCAACACCAGCAGCTGCTGGTTTTCCCTTGACTGAGTGAAGAAGATAGTGCACTGGAAAGAGTTATAGCTCCTAATTCCCTGCTAAGGTTAACAGTACTCCTTTGGTACCACTGACCATCCTAAGGACAGAAAATTTCATCCCTGTCAGATTCCATTACTCATATTTTCAAAATTATCTTTAAATAGTGCACATTACAGCTGCCTGCCTTCTCCACATAATACTGCAACAAAAAACACCGACAAGATTTCAAAATCTTCTTCCAGAATTATGCCTTTACTTGGATGAGAGAGGGAGTAAGCAGTACGAAGGACTCAGTGGTCCTACACGTGTGTCTGGTTTTTGGCTTTATATTTTGAGCTGACATCCAAACGTAAAGACCTTAATCTTGAAATTCAAGGTGAAAGTAAAACAGACACAAGTTATTTCACCAGTAACTGCTTCAGGAATGAAGCTTGAACTTAGCCTAGTTAAAAAAGAAATAAATTATTTTTCTCTACATTCTGAAGAAAGTCAAAGAAGAAACAAACTTTTCTATGATGATGTACTCCGAGTATTTTGGAATATGTTAAGGAGCATTTTAAGATGTCACCTTTTATCTTCAGCTAAAACACACCTCTTTCCTAGTTTTGTGTCTGCTAGACTTATATGCAGAATTTCTAATCAGATTGGAAGTGTCTTGAAAACAAATGTCAGTGAACTGGAATGGAAATCATAACCTTGCAAACAGATGTGCAATTAAATGCACAGCCACGACAACAATATTTTTAGCCATTACTGGAAAAACCTCAGCTTTTCTGAGCAGAGATCCTTTTTGATTAAGTGCCTCTTTCAGGTCAACGCATCTGAGTGAAGCTTAAATTTCCGTGATGAAAATATTGAAGTCCAAGTTCAGGTTTGTCTTGTCAGATGACCTCCTTAATGACTGCAGACAAGTAGCAGTGACACATTACAAACCCTGAAAGTTGGCTGAGAATATGCAGTGCTAGAGTTCTCATTATTGCTTCCCTGAGAGCTATTCTTATGACACTGATGGCAATGATATACCTTTAGGTCTATGACTGCACTATATTTTTTAATATAGTGTTATGAGGAATTTAAAATTATGAGAAGATGAGTTAATCATTAGCCACATATTATTTTAACCTCCCATTTTTGTGCAAGGTGCAGGTCTTACTGAAAAATTTCACCCTGGTGCTGGCCTTTGAAGAACAGCACAGAGGAAGCACAACTCAGTCACTCAACACAAGTCATGGAAGAAAATTAAATGTGACCACAGATATTAGTGTTGAAATGGATTTATTGGTGAGAGACCTGAACTGACATTTCCCCAAACCCACTGGGGTTGGTAAATTTAACTGGTTTTCTCAGGGAATCTTTTTTCTGCAATACACTTTTTGCTGTGTTTACACCCAAGTCTGATACAGGTGTCACTGGGACAATTAATTTGTTTATTCTATGAGTGTAGTTCTATGGTTAGATGCCATCAAGGGGGTGGTGGTGGGAACCCCCAAAAACCTGTGCTGTGGAGTCAGTCAAGTGAGTAGTGTTGCCTTCCCAGAGCAAGCTGAGCTGACCATCAAGAGGTTGGGGTACACATTTTGTGAGCATCCTTGAAAAGGTAGGATGGATCTGGAGGAGACAGAAGTAGTGACTGCAAGCTTCAAAATTATGTTCTCATTAGTAGAAAAATGTGATTCAGGAGGAGAAAGAAGATATGACTCGATTGGAGGGTAGGTATGCACAGCACAAATCTTGCCTTGATCACAGTGGGTTTCTTCCCCTCTTTGCTTTTGTCCATGGCCTGAGTACTCTCAATTCTTCAGAATTGGTTGAGGTGCACTGATGCCATCTGCTATGCTGACAGGTTTAAGGAGCCAGTGGCATCTATGGAGGAGGAAGGCCTGGAGGTGCAAGGGTGACAACCTCTATCCCAACTGAGAGAAATGTTACTGAAGGTTGCAGGAGAACAATGAAAGCTTAAACCCCTCATGGCTTTCTTTATCCAGAGGATTGATTCAAAAAACTATTCTTATCTGTAGACAGGCACTTATATCTGTGTCAACATCACCAGAAAAAAAGAAAATGAAGTGAACTTGAAATAACCCTCATATGTTGTCCTGAATGCAGAAGCTCTGCAGTCTGTTGTCAATGGCCTTCCAGTTTGACAGCAACTATTGTTCTCATGTAAGTATTTCATTAACTCCAATTTCTACCAAGCTGGTGAGTCACTCCTGGCTTCTCCTTTATGATTTGTACCAGATTAAAAGTGCCTCAGTAATAAACACCTGATTTTAATCTCAGCGCTGCGATAACATATTGTGAACATGTATTAGAAACTATTGCACAATGTATTTACAAGGCCAAGCAGCTTTACAATAAATTATGGAACAGCCCTGTCATAAAACATATAAATAATGGTTCTTCAGATGAATATGCCATTGATATTTTGTCATTGTTCATTATTCTTTATAGCACAATACATGGTCATAAATATTGCTGAAAAGACTAGCACACCACGTGACAGGTTGTACAGTAATCTCATTGATATAACTCTTTTCCTACATATGGATTAGAAAACATTATTTAGAAGCACTTGAGCTTGCAGAAGGTCAGTCCAAATAACGAAGTCACTCTGATGTGAGCAGAGCTTTGGGTAGATGCCTGCTGAATGGGAAATTCCTGTGGGACAAAAAACCTTTGAAAGATGTGATGTGACTGCCTGTTTTTCCCAAGACAGATGTAATGCAGTGTTCCAATTATGTGGTAATGGTGAATGTATATCACTGAGCAGTACACATTGTATATGTTGTGTGCAACGGGCAAAGCAAAGGTCAAGGCAGCAAAATCCCTTGGGCTTTCTGCAGGAACAGCTCTTGGCTGTTCTGAGCTGATGAAATTCCAAAGTTTTGTTACAAACAAGCAAGAGGAATTGAAAGTAGTTTCTGCAGCTTCCTAGCATTAAAGCATGCCTGTCCCCAGTATGACTCTCCCTAGGTATTGGCATGTTTTCCTTCTGGTATGGCGTGCTCTGCATTATTAAAGGCTTCTTGTTTGACTTCATCATTAGGGTTTTATTTTACTTTTTGATTGTAGTGACTAAATATAACAATAAATGATTTAAAGAGGAGACAAAAATAAGTGTTAGAGAAAACAAACAGCCTCCCCCCTGCCAAAATGCTGAGTGGCGTATCAGTGAATGGTTGAAAGAATCAGATTTAATTATGGTTCCTTTCAGCACTGAAAATTCCATTTATGCACACTATTAAAATAATCTTCTGCATTAATACTAATTTACATCATCAAAATAGCACTTCATCTATTATTCATAGGGCATTGTAATTTCTCCCGACTGAGAGGCTGAAGCGTGGTAAGACTCTTCTGTTAAATACTGAGCAGAAATTAAGATATCTGTAATAGCTTCAGTTTTCTTTCTACCACATTAGATATACCACATTTTCCTCTCTTCTTTTCTATATATGTAATGACCACTGAAAATATTATTATAATTATTATGCTCTTTCTATGCCCCTTATGGCCAAGGATCTCCCTGTCACAGGCATCGTGTAAAATCAGTCCCCCTTAGCTGCTGTCCAAGTGCAGCCTCATTGAGGGGAGGAGAAGGAGCTGCTTAATCAAGAGAATAGCTCTTGAAGGAGAACAAACAAAAATCTCCTTTTTCTCAAGTCTGAAGGGCAATGGGAAGAATTGTTGTGCGGAGTGCAACACAGTTGGAATTTTATGCGTTCTTGACTTGGAGATGGCAAACCCTTGTTTTCTGTACAAGAAAAAGTGTTGGATGCTATTCTGCAGTTTTTATTCCCTGAGATGTTCTCCATGTCTCTG
This sequence comes from Thryothorus ludovicianus, assembly GCA_013397245.1. Classification (NCBI taxonomy): domain Eukaryota; kingdom Metazoa; phylum Chordata; class Aves; order Passeriformes; family Certhiidae; genus Thryothorus; species Thryothorus ludovicianus. Next base: position 497,918 of record VZTB01003723.1, read on the forward strand.
TGTGTGTAGGATGTTGGTGCAACTCCCTGCTCCAAAGGGCCATCATGGACCCAGTACATGCCAGGCTGGGGCCTCTGGCTTTATGAGCACCAGGTCCTAATGGACATCATGACAGTTTTGGATTTCTGAATCTGTCTACTGAGCCAAAAAGACAGACCAAGACTGTCTTTGAGACTAGCCTGGAGATATAGAAGGTTTTTCATCAGTGTGGTGTTCATCTACTTGAAATCATGATTCTCTGAAATGCTCATTTATCCACATCTAGAAGTGAAAATGAGAGCTTCTAAATCACCAGTTAAGGAGAAAATTCTCTGATAACTTTTCTATAAGCCTGGAAAAGGAGATAGAGATATCTGAGCATCAAGAATTGAGCCAATTGAGCATAGGCTTATACCTTCTGCTCCAGTGGAGGGAGAGGGCAGATGACTTAGCAGGATTTTCATGTTTGTTGGTGGAGTGAGTCACTCTGCTCCTGCTGATTAATGTAAAGGAAGAAATAATTGTCTACAAAGACTGCTGTTAACCACTGAATTGCAAGCTGGAGGAAGGGAGGGAGGAAGGGAGGTAGGTGAGATGTAATTTTTCTTTTAATAAAGAAAGGGGGACTAAACAGAAGTTTCATGTGTCAATTGAAGAAGGAAAAAAGACCTCACATGGGATGTTGTGGTTTTGGGTCTCCAATGGCCTTTCAGCTGCTTAGTTGGTTTAGAGTCTACAGCAAAGCACAGTATGACTCTGCAATGTTTAAAGAACAGTAATCATGAAGACTTGGAAATCAATAACTAAGACAAAGTAATTCCAGCCTCAATAACCCTAAATATCAGAAATGTTATAAAAGGGATTATTATTTTCCCATGAGTTGAAAGGTTTTGCTTTATTGCCCTTGTAGTTTTATTAATCTCTATAAAGATTTTTTTACACCTAGGCTGGTGATATTTAATAATTCCTGTTTGTCATATTCTTGGCTTTTTAAGCACTGTAGTGGAGATGTACAGCAAAGTTTGACTAAACTGGTGTCATCATGAAACTTGTGGGAAGGATGCTTTGGTATGGATTTAAATATTGGGGCACCGCAAACCTGTGGAAGCAGATTGAGTTTTCAATACACTTAGAAAACAATTAACTAAAGTGTTATGTATAGATTTACATCACTGATTTCATGCTTCTACATGTCATCATAATAACATAATAAAAGATCTCTGACAGAGTCAAAATTAGACTTTAGAGTGGAATTATTTGATTTAAATGAATCTATGAGGGGAAAAAAGATAACTTAATGTGCTCTGCATTATTTCTCACAGTGTGAGTTCAGTGAACTTCCTGACATCTTTGTTAAGTTACTGATGCTTGGGAATACAACAAAACAACAATGTGCACTTGGAGCCCAGAAAGCCAACTGAATCCTAGGCTGCAGCAAAAGGAGAGTGACCAGCAGGTTGTGGGAAGTGATTCTCTCTCAGTGTTCTGTCCTGGTGAGACTCCACCTGGGTCCTCAGCATTGGAATGACATTGGCCTACTGGAGCAAGTCCAGAGGAGGCCGTGAGATTATCAGAGGGTTAGAGAACTTCTCCTGCAAAGGCAGGCTGAGAGAACTGGGGTTTTTCAGTCTGGAGAAAATAAGGGTCCAGGGAGACCTTTTTTCAGCATGCCAGTACATGAAGGGGGCCTACAAGATTTATGGAGAGACTTTTGGCAAGGGAATGTAATGATAGGAGAAGAGAGAATGACTTTAAACTGAAAAAGGATAGATTTAGATTGGATATAAGGAAGAAATTCTTCCCTGTGAGGGTGGAGAGACCCTGGCACAGGTTGCCCAAAGCTGTGGATGCTCCATCCTTGGAAGAGTTCAAAGCCAGGCTGGATGAGGCTTAAAGGAGCCTGAGATAGTGAAAAGTGTCTCTACCCATGGCAGAGGGCTTGGAATGAAATGCTCATTAATGTCCCCTCCAACATAAACAATGTTATGAGTCTATGAATTAAATCAGGGTCCTCACAGTAAGATATCCTACATTGATTGATTACTTTGTCTTTACAGCCAAGACCTTACAATTCCAATAGTAAAGATAAACAGGTAGAAGCTGAGTGAAATGAGTTTGGATAAACAGCTGGGCATTTGTAGCAGAGAATATACAATTACCTTTTCCTCACTGTCTCAGAGGATATTTGTGGAAATCAGAAGTGGCTACTTGGGAAAGAGATCCAAATTATATGGTAAGGATGAGAACAAGGTTTAGTTGCTTGGAGTGGTAATGACTGGGCAGCAGGGAGCTGTTTTGGAAAAGCAGAGCTGCCTTTAGCAAATGTCAGTATCTGTAACAGAGAAAGCTTGAACAGATGGTTAAGCTTTCCCTCGACCATTTTCAGAACTTTCAACGAGAAGCTGAAGGACCATGACTTCATGTTATAGTCAAGACCCTCTGTGACACTGAGGATTCTAGTTGCCAGCCTTCAAAAAATTCAGTATCAGGTTATTAGTGCAAAATAAGCTTGAAAAGTGATAGATCTCCCTATCTAAAGATACTGGAAGCAGTAACTATGACAGAAGTCACAAGTCACTGTCTCATCACGGACACCCAGGTCATCCACTCAAGTATTAAATAGGAAAATGCTAAATTCTAGCCCTCAAACCCTAGTAACAACTCTTGAATATCTTGCTCTTTTCTTACTGTAGCAGCTTTTAAAGCCAGAAGAAACTATAGTAATTATCCTGTGTAAAATGCATAAACCAAGCCATAGGACATTCTTTAACTGATTCCTTTTTCAAGACCATTATCTCTCCTGGAGTTGATGGAGCTTTCAGAAAAACATTCAATATTTATTTAAAATTTTCCAGGGATAGAAAATCCATCATAGCTGTTGATAAGTTGTTCTGGTGGTTAAGTACCTTGCCTGTTGATAGTTCATGACTTATTTCTTTCCTGAGTTTTTTAGTCTAGGTTAGATCTTTCTAAAAGATACCTGAAAGATAAAGGAATCTTTAATTTACTTGTCATATCTATATGTGATAACTGGTAAACAATGTAAGTTACCTATGTGACCTTTCTAATATTTTGATAACCATCCTGAAATGGATGAATAGAGACCTGCACTAGAAGGAGCAATCCTACAGCTGTGATACTTCATAAAATCAAGAGCCTGTGTATTTTATGTTCATGCACTCAAAAATCCTCATATTTATGTATCCAACAGTCCTATTGTCATTTTTGACTATGTTACACTCAAAAGTCATGATTTTTTCCAAAGTCACTAATTTCCAAGAGGAAAGGGGCCAATACATTATTTATTCTTTCATAAACAGCTTGACAGTTGATAAAAGCACACTTTTTGTGTGTCTCAGTAACCTCTCTTTTCAGTCTTTTCTGCTTAGAAACACAACTAAATATACACTTTGTTTGCAATTTCATGTCAAAAACTATCAGTCAACGGGTTGTAAAAAGTTCAACATCTACATATTTTTTTCATATCCTCCTAGTTCTTGTACAAGTTGTTTCTGGTGTAAAGTCAAATACCATAGTGATTTCTACTGTTTTGACATTATTGTCTTTCATCCAAGCCTGCTGTCTTAAGAAAAAAAAGTACTATATTCTTTTCAAAGATCTATTATCACACTTAGAAAAAGGTTCTTCCCCCTGAGTGTGGCTGGGCACTGGAACAGGCTCCCAGGGCAGTGGTCACAGCCCAGAGCCTGACAGAGCTCAAGAAGTATTTGGACAATGCTCTCAGGCACATGGTGGGAATGTTGGGGACTGTCCTCTGCAGGGGCTCAACTTGATGATCCTTGTGGGTCCCTTCCAACTCAGATTATACTATGATCCTATGATGGAACTCTGATTTACATATTGCTCTTTAAATTCCTGATTAATCAATGACCATATTGTTCAGGCTATTTTTTTTTCCCCAGGCTAGACTGAGACAAAAATTTAGTGTTGCAATTACTGTTATTCACATTTTCAATACACTTATTTTAAAATATTGGATCATAAGAATTTTTCTCTAGTTCATTGGATTTTTCCCTGTATTCTAAAATATTTATGAAAATACATAGAAAATGCTTGGCCAAAAATCTCTATTAAGAAGGTTGGAAGCAACAAATATGAACCAACAGATTAAAAATGTTTTAATTTCGTAGCTCACATTCCAAAAGTCCACCCAAACCAATGATGCTTCTGTAAATATGAATACCTTGAACATTCATTGTTTTTAAGTATAATATCTTTGGGTAGATGAATTAACATACATATCACTCTTTAATGCCAATGAAGATGGGTCATTATGGAATCAGTTTGTAATTATCATGCTTTAATGTTCTATTTTTCTCTTGTATTCTTAATGCTTTGTTCATTAGGAATAGGCTGCAGTTAGAAGTACCTTCTTACAGGTGTGGGTTAATAGGAAATTAATAGACATTTATGTGTTTTTTTATTGTTAATGTACTTTTTATTTTATTGATCAAGTATAAATCAGAATAAAATAATAGGGTTTTAAATGGTAAGTGATGAATGTCTAGTTTGCAGGATGTACACTTTAATTTCTGAGAGAACATGGGGAACAGAGATCAGATGGTCTAAGAACTAGCTGGAGTTTTTAATAGTTTGTGTGTTCTAACTGCTAGGAGATGAGGGTCAGATCCTCCTAAATGTAATATTTCTTTTTTTACTTCAGCAGATCCATTTAATCATTTGTTTTCTCTTTAGTTGCTTAGTATCCTGAAGACAGTCTGCCTTGTATAAGCTAAGAGAGATACATCCTTGATCAGAACAGGAGGAATGTGGAACTGTGTGGGAGCTCCCACATGATGTGACAGAAAATGTGTTCACTGAAGAGAAAATAAATACATACTATTAGACAAGTTCCTCTGATTGATTTAGACTAATTGAGCATTTGCCCTTGATTGTGTCTTTACAAACTAACCTTCTCCTTCTCCTTCTCCTTCTCCTTCTCCTTCTCCTTCTCCTTCTCCTTCTCCTTCTCCTTCTCCTTCTCCTTCTCCTTCTCCTTCTCCTTCTCCTTCTCCTTCTCCTTCTCCTTCTCCTTCTCCTTCTCCTTCTCCTTCTCCTTCTCCTTCTCCTTCTCCTTCTCCTTCTCCTTCTCCTTCTCCTTCTCCTTCTCCTTCTCCTTCTCCTTCTCCTTCTCCTTCTCCTTCTCCTTCTCCTTCTCCTTCTCCTTCTCCTTCTCCTTCTCCTTCTCCTTCTCCTTCTCCTTCTCCTTCTCCTTCTCCTTCTCCTTCTCCTTCTCCTTCTCCTTCTCCTTCTCCTTCTCCTTCTCCTTCTCCTTCTCCTTCTCCTTCTCCTTCTCCTTCTCCTTCTCCTTCTCCTTCTCCTTCTCCTTCTCCTTCTCCTTCTCCTTCTCCTTCTCCTTCTCCTTCTCCTTCTCCTTCTCCTTCTCCTTCTCCTTCTCCTTCTCCTTCTCCTTCTCCTTCTCCTTCTCCTTCTCCTTCTCCTTCTCCTTCTCCTTCTCCTTCTCCTTCTCCTTCTCCTTCTCCTTCTCCTTCTCCTTCTCCTTCTCCTTCTCCTTCTCCTTCTCCTTCTCCTTCTCCTTCTCCTTCTCCTTCTCCTTCTCCTTCTCCTTCTCCTTCTCCTTCTCCTTCTCCTTCTCCTTCTCCTTCTCCTTCTCCTTCTCCTCCTCCTTCTCCTTCTCCTCCTCTTCCTCACCCTCACAGTAAGAACCATGTATTCTTATGTTCAGAGAGAAACTCTTGTTTCAATTTGTGCCCATTGTCCCTGGGTCTGACATTGGGCACCATTGAAAAGAGCCTGGCCAAATCCTTTTTAGCACCCTTCCTTGAGGGATTTATACACATTAATAGGAAACATTCTCTTCTCCAGGTTAAACAGTCACAGCTGCCTCTTTTTCTTGTCTCCCTTAGTTTTTTCCTTTTTTCAGATAAAAGTATCAAAAGACTTTAGCACAATGAATCATCCCATGTTATGGAAGAGGTCAGGTACACAAACTAGAATTAAAGCAGTCATGACTAAATTACAGAATAATATTTACAGAGCTGTTAGAACCTTGTGAACTTAAGATACAACACTGCTATTTCAGGTGAAAAAGGCTGCATTTACCCAACTGTTATTTCAGTCCCAGTAGTTAAACAGATTAATTACTGGCATAATTCCAGAACATTAAGGATTGATTTGCCTGATTTGTGTGTGTGTGTGTTATTGAAGGGTTGCAATGAAGCATATAGTACTTTTAAAATAAGAAGTCCTAACCTATGAGCTCTAGAGAACATAGTTCAAATCTGCCTTAATTTACTGGACATTCACTGTCTGAAGCATATCTTAGATCAGCATTTATAACTGTTAAAAAAATCACCAGAATATGATCTGTTGCAATGATCAGAAATTCCTGAAGGCTATAATAAGGTAGGGGGCTGTCAGACAGGTTAAAATGCAAATATTTTTCTTTCTCACTATCACTGTCTTCTAGTATCAAAACTTAACTGAGGCATACGCAAAACATGACCAACATCTCTGGGATATGCTGAAGACTTTACAAAGACATATTTGAATGATACCTGTTTAAACAAAAGGACTGTCACAACATTCAGAGGGACTCAGTTGTCCCATGCCCTGGCTGACAATGTCTCACTGGGACCCAGCCTATACTCCCAGATGAGGAGCACATCTCTCACATCTCTCGATCTGATATGGGTTGAAGGATTCATCCCCGTTTCTACTTTTGCAGATCTTTTTAGAAAGCTTTCTCTGGCTAGCTTGGTTCTTGCAAACCCTCAAACCCAGACAGCTGTTACAGTAAAATTTGAGGATATATGTACTGATGGAATTCATAATTTACACAGTAACAATGTAGGAAATGAAAGTGTCCTTCTATGACTGTGCATATATTTATTCACCTTGAAGAAATTCACTCTGTTTCAGCACACTTGCTCAGCCCTCCCAGTTGTGATAAAAACCCTCAGAAAGGCTGTAGTATTCCAAATTGCTTAAATTGATTGAGGTCTTGATCTTCTTTGTCTTTAGAGGAAAACATTTCCTTAGAAACTCATTTTGTGCTTTAGATTCTGCTCAAGTTCAAACCTTGCTCCTTGAACACTTTCTATCATGCATAAAAATAATATTATAATGGAGATATTACATATTCACTTGCCTTCTGATGGGTCTTCCCTGCACATGCTGGTGTATTTGGGGTATAGAAGTCCAGGTAGATGGATCTTCTGGAAAACTATAAATTTACTAATTCCAGCTAAGAGTAATATAATTTGTGAAGAAAACTCGGAATGAGCAGTCAGATTCAAACACTCTAATGGTGTCTACAAAATACTAAAAAGTGTCCGAAAAAATACTGAAAAGTCAAAAACATTGACTGAGAAATACCCATGTGAAAACAAGCCTAGGAAAACAATGTCTGCAAGCAGTTATTTTAAGTATACACTGCAGAAGCAAAGTATAACTTTGCAGAGGGGCAGACACTCACAGGCCTGCAGTTATGCCAGAAGAGGTTTAGGCTGAATATTACAAAAATATTCTTCACTCAGAGGGTGGCTGGGCACTGGAACAGGCTCCCCAGGGAATGGTGACAGCACCTCACAGAGCTCGAAGAGTGTTTGGACAATGTTCTCAGGCACATGGTGGGATTCCTGCAGTGTCCTGTGCAGGGCCAGAAGTTGGACTGGATGATTATTGTGGGTCACTTCTAACTCAGCTTATACCACAAGGTTCTATGACATTTTAAACATATTGAAAGAGATGATATTTGACAGACTTTGTTACCATCAGGAGGATGAGGCCCTGGCACAGGCTGCCCAGAGAAGTTGCATCCCTGCAAGTGGTCAAGGCCGGATTGAATGAGGCTCTGATCATCTTGATCTAATGAAAAAGGTCCCTGTCCACACCAGGGTAGTTGGAATGAGATGATATTTAAATGCCTCTTTCAATCCAAACCATTCTGTATTTCCATGAAATAAAGTTTAGGTGTATTATATAGGTTTCTTCTAATACAACAGAACAGTTTATTTCTCATGCCCTTGCCTGACTACTCTTTATTTTATATTGCAAGTAATCAGTATTTGATTTTTTTTCCCCTTCATATCTATGACTGGAAAATACTTAATATTTAAGCTTGCTGCATTGGTAGTAATGATCAGTGAGTTACAAAAAATCAAAAAGCCTAAGGAAAGAGAAGAACTTGTCAAACACAGTAACATCACCACCAAACTGAGTTTTGGCAGCTCTCTAAGCTAAGTAAGGTTGAGCTAAACTAGTACAAAATTATAGACCACCAGAAATCCTTAACTCACTAAGCAGCACTTCATCTTTTCAAGAAATGTAGTTCAGCTCTTCCAACACAATGTCATTAGATGTTATACTTGTTTGAATTAATAGCTTTGGAAAATAATCATGCTCAATTTCTTGTCTTTCTTTTGTGTTCATTTTTATAAAAAGAAGACTTTTAGATTCAGGAAAATTAAGAGCTGCTTCAATATCTCCAGTTCAATGTGTAGTTGCTAATGTCAATATGATGTTGAAGTGGGGTTTTATGTCTACAGGGATTTTTATGTACCATCTTTTATTTAAGTCTGTATGAATATCTCCTTCTTAGAGAAATGGAATTGACAAGCAGAGAGTTGACCAGCTTGAACACATATGAAAACCTGGTTTAGAGCAATATCTTTACTGGTGCTGAAGAAGAACTGAATTGATCAGTATGAAACCTTTTTTTTAAATGGATCACTTTTGTTTTCTTTTCTTTTTCTTTTTTTTTCCCTAGAGATGTAGCTAAAGCCAAACCATTCCTTTAAAAAGTGTTGAATTTTTTGTGCTAGAACGGAAGAGCTCAGGTCATGGTTGAAACAAGAGCCAAATAAAGAATTTCCTTGTGTGATTCATTGTTTACAAGTAAAAGGACCTCCAAAACACCGGCATATGTCACTTCTGTGAGAGCAATCACCAGTGAGAAGGGATTTTCTTTGCTCACAAACCAACACAAGAAACGTAACTCTGTGCAAAGAGAGGCTCTCTTCACCTGGTGTTCCTCTGTCAGGAACTTGCCATCTCTCAGTAGGTTAAATAATAAGGGAACTCAAATGTGGAGAAGTTTTGTTGAAAGCCTGTCAGGTGACACTGTTGACATCTCTGATGTCTGGATCAGGCTCTGTGACCACAAGAACATCCAAACTCTATCAAAAGTTTTGGTCTGACTTGGTGGCTTCAGAGGCCTCAAGGGTGGTACAGTTTGTCTTCCCACTGATTTTATCCAAAAAAAGTTAAAATATTGTCCTCAAACAAAATGTTTGGATATTTAAGCATCACAGCAATCAAGAGAGCCACATTTCTCAATTATTGTAGCTACTCCTGGGGAAACTTTACTAATAGGATTTAACAGTCTGTTGCACAAGGAAGCCAGTAGTGTTTAAAAAAAACCAAAAGCTTTGTTCCTCTCTCCTTCCTTTTGCTCAAAGCTGCCAGATTGTGGTTTAGTCTGTGAATATGCACAGACTTGAAATTCCATTTCAGTTATCATGTATTGGAATGGGAAAAATCTAATTTGCTGCCAGTATCAAGAGTGTCAATAGAAAAGAGTCATCAATATGATGTGCACATGGAAAATAATTAATTTCACTGTGTTCCCAGGTGGCTGTGGTACAGATGCAGTGGTTGTTTGCATCCCACAATTAAGTCCCAGCAGCTTTGCAATTGTATTATCTATTTCATGCATTATCCTCAAATCATCTACTGTCCTGGGTTCTGTTTGACTGATACCCTGTGCTGCTAAACAGCCATGAGGCTGATGGTGCTGCACTACCAAAATGAACCTTTCATGCAGGCACTGGGGTTATATATAGCCCTGTAATGGCTCTGTTTAAGCTGGGGAGAAAGAATTCAAGTGGGATGGGATGACACAGGGACCCTTTTGTACAGTTGGGAACAATCTTCCCTTTAGGTTCTCCTTCCAGCACTGTTTCTTCTGGTTTTATAACAATGGATTTCTAAACCTGTCTGACTTCCCTCCCTCTCTCTGTGTTTAGATAACAATATTTAACTTTTTATAGCACTGCAGTGGCAGGGATAAACTGTGACAATTGTTGCTGAAAATGAAGAGAAAATACAATACAAACCTGTTCAACACTGGATGGTTGTCAGCTCCTGAATCAGCAGTCCAGCATGTTAAACCTTCTTGTCATTCTCTTCAAAGCTCTGCAGAACTTTTTGCTTCCCAACAAGTCCCCCATAGCTGTACTCTGACTCTTTCTCACCCCCTTGACCAGTCTCCCTTTGCCAGTGCTTCTGGTTTTGTCAGGAAGGAAAAAGTATAAAATAGGGAAATTTAGAGTTGAAAGCATTTGTAGCTAAAATTTGAGGTGAGAGGTCACAGGGGNTTGTCGGTCAAAACTCTCATGGTTGCCCATGAGCACTAACAAATATAGGCCCTCTAAACAACTTCCACCCACATCTTAAAAACTCCTTTTTGTTGTATTACTTACTATTAAATGATTTGAATATGCTCTGCACAGGCAAAGTCTTCAAAATTTGATAAAGACAATGATTTCTAACTGAGATATTAGGTGCAGCAAGTATTATTATTTGGTAGCAAATATAACTCATTGAAATTTGCTAGGTTAAAAATGTCTGATCCTGTTATATTTAGTCCAAAAACATGGCATTAGGTGCTGATGTCTGCTTTCAAAAGTAGGCTAAAACCAGCGGTGTGCCTGGTCTCTTGATCTCTTTTAAATTTCGTCCATCCTCAAATCATGAGCTTCTGGGCATAAAACACCCCCATCCTCCAAAATGGAAAAATTTGGCATAATTTTAAAGAAACTTTTGGCTTTTGTACAAATGATATTCCATAACCTTTTACTGCTTAAACGGAAGACACCTGGTCTGAAAAAGGAAAAAGTATAAAATAGAGAAATTTAGAGTACTGATGGAAAGCATTTGTAGATAAGATTTGAGGTGAGAGGTCACAGGGGATAGGAATGGGAATGTTACAACTGAGTGTTTGAGATCACTTGAAAAATCATTGCCAAGGGTATGACCAAAACCCAGATTTAATATCAAGCATTAGCACAACAAGATTCATTGACCAGATTCAGTTAACAACTTACAGGACAGTTAAGGCACACTAAAGAAGAACAAGCAACAAGAACACCAAATAAAATCTGGGCAATCAAAACAGAAATTAACTGAGACCTATCTAAGAATATGTGTACATACATGTGTGTGTGTGTGTGTATGTGTGTGTGTGTGCGTGTGTGCTTTTAGGTGTCTATGACAAAAGGACAGTGAGAATAAGGATAAAAAGGAATGCAGCCTGAAATCTTAACAGCACTCAAATTTAACAGTACTTTACTTATACCTTAAGCCTAAAAATTCAACAAAGAAACAACTCTTAACTTACAACTTAACAGTTTAATAAATGAACAACACTTTACAGCACTTAACCTAACTTATGACTTCAAAGTCAGACTCAGTACTTAACAGAAACACAACACTTAGCAACACTTAACTTATAATTTATGTTTAACTTAGCAAAAGAACAACAACTAGCAGCATTTTAGTAAGATTAAGTCATAAGTCACAAGCATTCTTACCGGCCTAACTTACTTCAATATCCAAGGTACTTAAACATCTAAGAAAGCAGAATTTCTCCCAGGTTTGCTATAACACATGCACAAGTTTATGCACACAGACATGAAGAGTCAATGCAAAAAAGGTACCTGTGGAAAATTCACCTTGGAGATCAGTGAGATACTTACTTCTGATATTTTGCATCTATTCACAGGCAAAGGGTCTGGCCTTGAGGAGAGGTATCAGCCCAGGACTCCTCATTTTTTGGAGATCCTCCAAATATAGCAAACTTGAGAATTCACTGGCTCTAAGAGACCTCACTCAGAGGGAGGTTGATGGTCACAGCCCGGGAGAGCTCAGAGGATCTCACTTTGGACCACTCTTTATAGCATTTCAAGAGACTGGGCTTTAGTCACAACAATTCATCCTGCCCACAGCTTGGGTTGGCATTTTTTTGGAAAGCATGAGAACAGAAATGTTATTCAGGCAAGCAAAATATTTTCCAAGGCTGTTCATAAAGAAAGCAATGCTGGTTAAGCAGCAGCAGTTTCTGGGTATTTCTGATGTGCTTGGGAAGAGCTGAGCCCAGGAGACGTTTTTCGAGGTTGAGGCTCCACAAACATTTCTGAGCCCACGGTGTGTCCTGGAAAGGAGAAGCAGGGGAAGCACTACCACAGGGAATTCAGCTTGCTGCCATGCAAGAGCTACTGTATTCCAGAGGGAATAGTGGTGATGAGGAGGAAAGGCTCTAAGTGAAGGAAATGCTGAGGTAAGTGGATGATTGATTTCAAATTCTAAAAAGAAATTATTGAGATGGAAATGGTCAGTTACAGAGAAGGTCAATACGATATGATATTATGATATGATATGATATGATATGAAGACATGCAATGCAATAAAGACAAACCAAAGCAAAGCAACAACAACAGTAAAAAAAACCCCAAAAAGAAGATCAATATGATTGTAAATTTTTGAGGAAAGTGCATCATGTTAGATTAAAAAGTTGTGAAAAAAGCCCTAGGATTAAAACATTACACAGTATGAGTAGACAGTGCAAATTGTGTAGCAATTCTGGATGATATGGAATTATTCTGTCCATAGGTTTTTTGCTCACATGGTTGAAACTAATCAACTTGTTTGGCAATTTCCATAAAACCCATCTATGAGACAATTACAAGGAAAGGTGGGCTCTTACAAAGCGTGCTGTTCCCAAGTGTCTGATTCCATGTTTTTCTCATAGCAGCAGTGTGGTGAAGAGTAAAGAAACCGTGAGAAGCTCTTGAGGTCACTTGGTCTGTTCCACCTGGAAAAGAGAAGACTGAGGGGAGACCTCAATGTGGGAACCGTTCCCTCATAAGGGAAGCAGAGGGGCAGCACTGATCTTTTCTCTCTGCTGACCACTGACAGGACATGAAGGAATGTCAAGAAGCAGCATCAAGAAAGGTTTGAGTTTATTAGAAAGAGATTTTTCACCCAGAGGGTGATTGGGCACTGGAACAGGCTCCCCAGAGAAGTGGTCATTGCACCAATCCTGAGGGAGTTCAAAAAGTGTTTGGGCAGTGTTGTCCAGGCACATGGGATTCTTGGGAATGGTGCTACTATGCAGGGCAAGGAGTTGGACTCAATGAATCTTGTGGATGCCTTCTAACTCAGGATATAAAAAAAACCCAATAAAACTAAAAAAAAAACCCCAAAATACTAACAAAATAAAACCCCAACAGATTCAGGACTTCAGTGGGAATAGTAGTGGAACTGTATTACTGTCTTTGGAAATTTTTTTTTGGTTGGTCTTCATCTAGTTGTTCCATGATGCCTTTGGGCTCAATCTCAAAGCATGAATAGTGGAATTGAACATTTGTATGAATTTTTCAGATTTCAAGTCATACCTTCAATGTCATGAGAGAGGGATTTGGGATCACCTTCTCCATTGAATCATGGGACAAGGCTGAGGGAATGGCAAATTTCTTACCATGTTCCCAAGGTCAGACTACAAGACACTTGCTCAAATTGAGCTCAAAACTTCAGTGCCTGTACTTTGGTTACCATGCTTCTTTGTTTGTTGGTTTATTTTTCTCTCTGGATTGGAATGATCTGAAGGAAACTTAGGACAAGTCACTAAAAAATGAAATGATTCATCCAATAAGGCAGTAAGAGATTTAATTAGATTTCAAAATGAGTAAATCTGGTTGGTTCATGGCAGTGTGGAGCAGGTGCCAAGCATGACAATCATCTTTGTGGGGGTGGAAAGCCCTTTCTGCTGGTACAGAATGAGAAGATTGGGGGATGGAGAGTGCCAAATATCTGTCGATAACTCTGTAGAGGGAACACATAAGGGGAGGCAGAGACACGCCATCAATAACTACAGCTCACTGTGTCTGCCATGATCCCTGGAGCAGAAACTTGCTGTGAAAGTCCCAGCATGCAGTGTACCATGGGATCCTTCTCCAGGGCTAGGCATTTATCTTTCTCTGTGGCAACCAGTCGAAAACGAAATGAAAATTTTTAAACAACGACAAGTGGAAAATTCTGGGAACTGGAATATTTGGCAAATATCAGTTCAAAGACCTTTAACGAATTGTGGTTAATGTTTCAATTAGGGCCTGAATGAAACAGAATCCAGGTCCACACAAAAGCTACAGTGTCTTCAATTCTGATCCCTACCTTAACATTTAAGTCTAATCTGTACTGTCTGTTGTGTAGGAAAACTTCACACTGGGTTCTGACATGGAGCTTTGCTAACTTTGTTTTCCTCATTGGAGTCAGAGGAAGTGGAAACAGGAAGGTTATATGGTGCCCTTCCTCTTGGTGGAAGGAACAGGTTTCTCATGGCTTGCTCACACCAGATCCTTCCTGACCCCTGAAACAAGTCATGTATGAATAAGGCAGAAACTGCAGGTTAATGTCCTAATAAAAAGAGAGTGATTACATGCAGACTGACACAATGGGGACCCTGAAAAATTCTGTAAACTTAAACACACTTTTGGTTCACTAAATTCTTGCTTTGGTGAGAGTAGTGAATAGCTCTCCATTTCGTACAACTTAGTTGAATCTATGTTTATGGCGGGGGCCACTTGGGGCTCATCTGATTCAGAGACTTTTGCTTTGTTCCTCTCCCTGCCATGGCACTGAGGTGCATTTCATGACTGCTAAATTTCCATTACAGGCTTGATCAGCCTTTCACTTCCTGGAGCAGCTGCCACCAGTTAAAATGAAATATCTGCACATATTGCGCCTTTTAAAATTTAGTCCTGTTCAGTTTGCAATATCTTCTTTTCTAAAAAGCTGTACTTTTAAAAATTACATATTGGAATGTGTAAGATATAAATTTAATGTAAAAGGAAAGTGATTTAAAGATTTCAGTACAATTGTATGTAATTCCAAACAATATTCTACATCGTTTTACCTATAATAGCTCCTTTTGGATAATGGGAAGTTTTCTGTAATTCTGTCCTACTCTCTGACAATAATTTATATCTTAGTTGAAAGGATTTATGTGCCTATTACTGTAATTTTTTATATTAATAATTTGCACATCAGCTACCCAGTAATATTTTATAGAGATGTCTAACTCATTCTACAAAATTCCTTCCTGCCTTTTATAACTCTTCAGAAACCAAAGAGCATAAAATATGCTGTTTGGAAAGGAACTTGTTGATGCCCCTTACTGACTGGAGAGATTATCATCTTGAAGTTCTCCTAAACTGACAACAACCTTCATTTCATAACACACCATTAGCCTCAGCTACAAAGACACTGAAATCAGGATGCAGCTAATTTTTTCGTGGAGCCAAAGGTTTCAAAAATAGGTTCTGGGATGGTTACTTGTTCACAAATATTTTGAAAACAGTTGGAAGTTGTTTGGGGCACCTATGCTTGCGAGGACAAAAGGCCAAGGATAGGTCACTTGTTCTGCTTTGGTTGTCACTAATGAGGTTTTTTTTTTTCCTCATTGTAAATGACTTTGCACTTGCTGACAAACAGAGTTAAAGAGGACTAATAGGTGAGCTTCTAATGAGTCACCATCTCTACATGACCTTAAAACTGTCAGGCACAGTGCACAATGTGTCTAGATGCTGCTTGGTGTTCATCTTGTTTTCACTGTTTAGGGATGTTCCACCCACGGTGGTTTCAAAGTAATTGTTAGGGAAAACATTTATTTCTCCTTCCTGAAGGGATTTCAGTCTGATTGTGGAGACCACCTTGGTAATAGAATTATTTTTCTTTGGAGAGATTGAGTACCTGGGGTGAAGATGATGCTTCCTTCAACTTGAAGTTTTGTATCATTATGGGACTATTGGTAAGCACTGCCTAGAAATGCTTGGAGAATAGCACAAATGAGCAGCTCCTCCAAACATGGTACATCAGAGTTATTAATTGTATGAGTCTGTGTCCTAGAAGTTCCTTTTCCAACAAATTCATCAGACCGGATGAAAAAAGGAATTTTAACACATCAGAGGATGTTGTAGAAGTAACAACGTCATAGTCTAACCAGTTATAATCACTTGTATTTCAAATAAAGTAACATCCTTCCTATAAATGGCAGCTCCTTTTTTCAGTCTCTCGTACTCAGTGGAAGGAAATTCACATCACTCTTGTAGCAATTCTGTTAAGTAGTGATTCAGATTTGCTTTATCCTTCAGGATAGAAAGGGATTTGAAATATACAGGTGCAAAATGGCATTTACCAAGGCAGGGGAACAAGACAACCTGACACTTTCTAAAGGAGTCCTAACTTAATTTTTCCCCATTCACATTTGTGTTCTTAGAAAGTGATTCAAGTTATGTAGTAATCAATGAAGGATTCAGAGTAAATTCCAATTATTGATTTTCCTGGTAGTGGAGAACATCTCCTCCTTCTTTTACCATTCTAATCTCACAGGCTGAGTTTTTCTCTCCTTCCAGTACCTCAGCTGCATGCAGCATAACTGACATTTCTGATTTAATCATGCACTGTAGTGCACAAGGAGCTAAACTTGTGTATTTATACCTTATTTTGAGGAACGGGATCAACTGCAGGCTCACAGATTCCAGGACAAAAACATCCAAAGAAACCATTATATTCAGGTGGCCTGACCTGTGGTGTAGTACACACCTAAGGACCTCCCTGAATTTATGTGTTAGAAGGAGATAATATTGTTTCCAGGTCACTAATTTTGCTTTAAGTGCTTTAGAATCCTCTGCAACTGCTATTCCAATCTTCCTGTACTTAAATTGTGGGTCTCAGCCTAGCTTGGTTGTCCAAGTACAGACTTTAGTCTATAACATTTGTCTGCATGATCAAAGATCTCATTATCCACGAATATGTTCAATTCCTACCCATTATTACAGGTAAGAAAGGTAAGTATTCAGCTGGAGAAGAGGAATATTTGAAATATTAGGCACAACATTTATTCCAATATTGTAATTAAAGTATTGTGACTCCCCAAAGCAGCCACAACTCTGAATTTTACCAGGTGTTCACAAAGCTCTTAGTTTTCAATTTTTCAGCCTAGAAAGGACAGTTATGCTTTTGCAATTTTCCAATTTCCCTAAATATTGGGAACAGCAATTAAGTGATTTGTACATACAAGAACTTTTCTGTTGAATGCATTCCGTCTTGAGTGAAGAAGTGTAGAAGACAGACATTGAGATGCTGAAAAAGGGGAAAATTAAAACAAGAAGTCCTATGTCCTATAGCTTGAGGGTCTGGAAGTGGTTAGTGAGAGGCTAAAAAACCCAGAAAGTTCTTTTAAATGCTCCAAATATATAATTTTCAAGACTGAGGTCATTGTCAGCAAAGTAAGCTGCACTATTGCAGCCCAGAAATCCAGCCATATCCTGGGCTGCACCCAAAGCACCGTGGGAAGCAGATGAGGGAGGGAACTCTGCTCCTCTGCTCTGCTCTGGTGAGGCCCCACCTGAAGGGGGGAGAGGGACTTTTGTCAAGGGCATGGAGTGATAGGACAAAGGGAAATGGGTCTAAACTGAGAGTAGTTTTAGATCGGATATTAGGATGATATTCTTCCCTGGGAGGGTGATGAGACCCTGGCACAGGTTGCCCAGAGAAGCTGTGGCTGCCCCATCCCTGGAAGTGTTCAAGGCCAGGTTGGATGGGGCTTGGGGCAGCCTGGGACAGTGGAAGGTGTCCCTGCCCATGGCAGGGTGTTGGAACTGGATGAGTTTTAAGGTCCCTTTTAACCCAAGCCATTCTGGGATTCTATGATTCTCCATAGGAATTCTGTTTAATATTTGCAACAATTAATGATCTAATTAAAAATAAAAAGATAATTTATGTATCTGGACTCTGCTTCTCTTTCATTTTGGCATATCTTGACTCCAAGCAGTTTTCTTCTGTTAACAGAGCATCCAAGGATTTCCAAAGGGCAAGAGATAGAAGACAATGAAAGTAGTAAATGGATGTAATATTCTCCTATTTTGTGTAAATCAGTCATTCATTAGAGTTTGAAACAGGTAAGGATGATAGAATAGGAAATGCTAACACCCATTTATTGCCATTAAGACTATGGTAAGTGCTTGTTCTGGAGATCTGGCTGCCACCAGGCATCTAAGGCTGTGCCTCAGTTGCCAGGTTATGCTTTCTAAACAGAGCAAACATGAAATGAGCCACAAATTTATTTTATGTCAGGAAAACAAAAAGTATTTGGTCTCTGTAGTGCTTGGTTGCACATCAATGCTTGTATTTAATCTTGCCAACGAAAAAAATTAAAGGGGAATAAAGATTTTAGCATCCAGGACAAAAAAAGAGAAACTCTGAAGACTCATGCTGTAATGTGTTTGGCTTTTCTCCTGTGCCAATTAGCAAATAGCGGATGTTATTTTAATTTACATTGAGCTTAAAATTTTAAACTGCAATAACAATGGTATCAAATGAAAAGTTCAGACAGTACTAGCTCTTGCTTTAAGGACTTGATTGTATCTGATAATGCTCAAAACCAAGTAACTTGGAAAATGATAATCTTCAAGCACAGAGGTTTACGAAGTTTCTACAAGGCCATTAAAGTATCTATTGAAATTCCCCATAAATCATGTGAAGCCTGAGCTGAATCTTTCAAGCTTGATGTTAGATGTTCATCTTGTCCCTTGTGAGCTTGTGATAAACATTCCTTTCTGGTTTTCAGGCCAGCAAAAGCAGATCCACTGCACACAGGATGGTTCTGTGGATCTGGCTTAAAACACTACTGAAACGTCATGTCTAGGAATCCTTTAGCTACAAATGTATTATAAATGTAATTTATAATACAGGGTAGGTACATATATATAATACATTATAAATGTATTATACCTTGTAAAAGGTATTAAAAAAGGCAGGAAGAGCATTACAAATTTCCTTTCTGCCTCTGGAGCCACATATGAGCCTCAGCCTTCACATTTTCGGGAGGTATCAGGATACCACATGGTCATGGACTTTCTCCAGAATGCTCCAGATACTTAATTTCTGGCATCAGCCAAAAGTATATATTGAATAAGCATAGGTTCCAAGACATTTCAAAGACATATGGGAATAAAACAAAACCAACACAAACAGAAAAAAAAAAGCAAAACACCAAAAAACCAGGAAATGCTTATTCTAAACTTCTCACAGTTTAGAAGAATGATGTGGAAAGGAGTGTGTTTGGTTAAGAACTGTGCATTGAAGAAAAGTCCTTTCAATCAATTTTTGGGATATTTCCCCGAAAAATGCTCAGGGTTGCTGCATCTTAGGGATTTCAGCTGTATTGCTGTCCAATTAGTTTGTGGAGGAACAGGTTCTATCTGCCCAGTTCCTCTCCGAGGCAGCTCATGAACCACTCTGCAGGTGGCTATGGTGTTGCACCAATAAACTTTTGTGTAAATAGGATGAGGATCTACATTCCCTCCATGAGTTTAATGTGATGAATAAACAAAATACAACAAGCAACACTCCTGCAATGGCATTTTTGTTTTCTTTATCCAACCACCTGTGGTAAAGCTGGGTGGAAATCTCTTCACTATTGTCATTCATTCCAAAACAAACTTACCTCCAGCTGGGAGTGCTTCAGGGATCAACAAATCTTTAGGAATCTCACTAGAGTGAGTCTGATAGAGCACACTCCAGTCGTTGTATTGAGCAGAAAATTGGATTAACAAGGAATACCTGGGATCAATGAAAAGATCTTTCAAACTCTCAAGTTACACAACAGCTTCTACTGAAGTAAGATATATGGGTATATTCCCAGGAGGAGTTGCTGGGAAGTATAGGCTAAGCATGAAATGGAAGATCTCTGGAGATGCCATGGAAATACTGGGTCTTCTCTGAATGAAACAGGGATGGAGAGGGAGAAAATGTGGGACAGTGTCAGTCGTAAGGTTGTTGTGGTCATTTGATGGATCTGTAAAATACTTAGCTGTGTAATAAACAGATAATCTACTTTTGACATGAAAAGGAGCCTTTTGAATGGATGAATGGCTAGTCTGCTTATCTCCAATCTTATTAATATAAACCTGAAATTTAGTAGTTGTTATCATATCTGTTCCTCTTGTCCCTGAGACCACTTTGAAACCCATGTGCTGTAATGAGGGAAGGGTAGAAGGAAAACGAAGGCATGGCTGCAAAATAAAAACCATATGTCACCATGTGTCAAGGATCTCATGGTTTTCTTTTCTCTAGTCTTCTGAAAACCAGTCTTTTATAAACTTCTCTCGAAGGAATGTATGAAAGAGATATATCTTAGAATGTCAGCTTGGCTACAGCAATAAATTGCAGCTTCATACACATTTACAGTGAGTTTCTTACCCACCAAGCAATTAGTTATCTGGTAATCTTTCCCCTTTGTCTCACTTGTAGCCTGATACGATACCTTTGTGTTTACGCATTGACTCACAACTGAGACCTAGAAAACATTATTGAAGACTAACTGTACAAAGCAGAGCATTAAAAAAATCCTGACCTGTTCTTGCACATTCATTTACAAGTGTAAAACACTCCTTTCATCCTCCTCTGTGCTTTGTTGTCTAAAAGGTCTCCAAAGATGCCCTCTTTTGAAGACTAAAGAGATAATTTATTTGTTTCTCTTTGGCTTGATAGAGTATAATTAGTTAAGATAATTTGCATAGAAATTGGGTGTTGAAATTACAATAGGGGCAGGAATAAATGTAGTAGCAGCAGTATTTTCCATGCAGTTTTCATTCCAAGGGAAGATTGGTTCTATTTTCAGGTGATATGTGAAATATGTAAGACTCAATTCTTCTTTGTTCTCCAG
This sequence comes from Thryothorus ludovicianus, assembly GCA_013397245.1. Classification (NCBI taxonomy): domain Eukaryota; kingdom Metazoa; phylum Chordata; class Aves; order Passeriformes; family Certhiidae; genus Thryothorus; species Thryothorus ludovicianus. The sequence goes on from VZTB01003723.1 coordinate 518,667, forward strand.
TCTGTATCTTCTTCTCTGTAAGGTCTGTGAAAAGCTGCAAACAGATCTGATAAAATGTTACATCTGGTTTAAAATGTTATGGATGAGTTCAATATAAGGGAAAGAAAGATGGGCTCCAAAAGCTTTGCTCTCAACTCGTCTTGACATTCTGGTTTGAACCCGTTTTTCCATATAGGCCTGATCTGTCCTTGCACCTGCATAAAAGATGGGGTAAAATGAGACAAATTCGCATTTAAACCTCCCTCCAGGAGAGGCTGCTTGGTTGCATGAAGTACCATGCCAGTGGTTTCACTCTTCTCAAAAAAACTCTTAATGGATCCAGATTAGAGTTTAGGATCATAAATACTGTATTTCAGGATAAAGAGTAAACTATGACCTATGCCTAAGAAGACTTTTTGAATTAGAAAATAAAACTAAGAAATAAAGTAGATAGAAAAAAGTTGGAGAAGAGATAAAAGGAGATATTTTTCATGAAGATGAATTATTTCTTTATTCTCCTTAGCACTTAATTCTCTTTCTCCCTTGGGTGTGACCTCTTTCATCCTAGTATCAACAATCCACTGCATTAATATAATGTTTGCTCCCTTTCCTAGATTATTAATGAAAGCACTCGATCTTCAGTTCACTAATTAAAGTTGACCTTGATAAGGACAGCCTAGATGGACATTAGGGAATAGAAAGCAAGTAGGAGGAAATTCTTCTTGGTGAAGACTTCATGGTAGGGATGGTTTACGTGACGAAAATTGAATATCTGAAGTAAGAGAAAGTGCTGGAGTTCCTGCAAATTTGGTGATGTGTTACAATCCACCAGAAACCAAACAGCTGAGCCCATGTTTAGCAAAGAAGATGAGAACACACATCATGGGCCAATGCTTACCAGACAGGAGAATCTGGGATTCTACACCCTGAATCTTACAGAAAAATGATTACAAGTTTTCCAGTGAATCTCAGTTTACCTAAAAAGAGTGGTCTTATAATACACAATTGTCATGGGTTACAATGTAAAATATAATCATGGGTGTGTTATTCTATTACCATCCGTTGCAACTGGGATGGGGGTAGTGATGTAATCTTCTGTTGATAAGCCAGCTGATAAGAAACCAGCAAGAGCAGTTTCCTTATCTCTTCCACAATCCATCCTCCCTCCAGGGATAGGTCTTCTGCTCATGGGCCAGTGAGTCCCACTGATAAACTTCCATCATCCCATTGGGAAATGCTCCATACAAGGGGGGAAACCAAGCCCCTCTACCTGGATAAAAACTTGAGACTTGGAACACCAAGTCAACCTTTTCCACTGGACTCCCAGAGGAAGAACAGGCCCATCCATCACCACTGCACCTTCAGCAGAGGCTGCACCTTTCTCCAGGATCACTGCTTCAACAGAGCCACAGCTGCTGCTCCAGGAGGGCTGCAGCCATCATTGCAAGTAGACTGCTGCCAACAGAGTGTCAGGTCGTATCCTGACTCTGTAAGTGGTTTTCTTTTTCCTTATTGCATGTATCTTGTTTCCTTTTTGTTTTATTTTCCCTATTTCTAATAAATTGTATTTCGGACTTGGGATGTTTCACTGGTTTTGCTTCTCAAACCAGAACAACAATGCTTGTGAATAGTAATTAAAAGCGTCTTCATTTAGGTGACCATATTCAGGAAATTTAAGTAGGATTTGTGCCTAAGCAGGGTCTTTGCCCAGAAAGTCAGACAATTGTATTAGATTTGCCATTTGACACTTTTTTGTCTGAAATTTTCATTACTTAGACATGCAATTTATGAGCAGAGTAAGAGTAAATAGAGCAGTGCTGACATAGAATCATTGATTTGAAGGATGCAATTAGAAAAAAAGAATCATATTTGTCTGGCGACACACTAGTGAGGAGGGATATGAGCCCTTTAGCCCACACATTCAAGGACATGAAGACATGGCCTTAAATGGTGCTAGGAGAGATTTAGATATTAGAAAAATTTCCTTTCCTGAAAGGATTGTCAACCTCTGGAAGCAGCTGCCCAGTCACCATTCCTGGGTGTATTTAAAAGACATGTCAGTGTGGCTCTCAGGGACATGGTTTAGTGGTGGGATTGGAAGAGCTGGGATAGCAGTTAGACTAAATGTTTTTAAAGGTTTTTTTCCACTGTAAAGCATTCTATGATTTTGTGATCCTATGATTGGTATTTTTAGTCTGCTACTTGTCTTCTATAATTTTGCAAATGTTGCCTGCTCTTTTCAAAAGCAAAAAATACCTAAAAAACTTAATATCTTGTGGCAAGTTATTAGAAGTCTTGAACTCCAAAAGCTGATACATCAGCACAAGATAAGAAAGTGAACAGAGAATTCGAGAGAAATTTATAAAAGACTGGTCAATGGATTGAATGATAATAATTAAAAAAAAAATCATAGGAAATTAACCAGATGATTTTGTGCCAATGAAATAGTACAGTCAATCACCAGCAAAACCTCTGCAGTGTGCTGACACAGGTCCTGTAGCCTCAGGTCAGCCTTGGTTTGCTCAGTTGCTGATCCATCTGGCTAGCAAGTTTCCTAGCTCAAATCATAAATCTTTAAAAAGTTATTCTGTTATTCCAAGCACTGATGTTCCAGTTTGTTGATGCTCTTCTCATGCAGGGGCACAGCACGGCTAAACAGGTCATTGTTTGACTTACGCAGCACTTCTGTGAGAGGCTGGTAAAATGTTCAGAATCATTAATGCCCATTTTCTGTCCACTGGCAATGACCTCTCTGTGAGAGGCTCAGAAGAGCACAGCTTGTGCTGAGATGTACCCCTAGGAGAATCTGGACTCCTTGTTGTCGCTTGGTAGTGTTATGAATTAAGATAGTGTTATCTGTTAGTTAAGCAAGAAATGTTCAGGGTGACCATATCTCTGGTATTTCATCTTTTCCACCCATTCCAAACAGGCATTGAAGATGTGTACTGGAATTTCGTGGAGACATCCTGCATCCTTGCAACCTTCCTTTTCTGGTAAGCACTTACGTGGCCTCCATTGTAGTAATTCCTGTGCACCAATGACATGTCCCTCCTAGAAATTTCCAGATGTGTATGTAGGAATACAAGTGGAGCAAGGGAAACAGAAGCAATTACACTGTCTGTAACAACACCAACAAAAGCAGACTTTAATGAATGCACTGGACATCTGACCAGTGTTCACTACCAGAGAACCTGGCTACCATGTCCTGATGTTGTGCTGAAAATTCATCAAGATGGTTTTGGTCCCGGAGTGGAAGATGAATGAGCACACAAGCTGACACATACATTGACCTTCACCATGAATTTAACTAATTTGTTAGAGCTTTACTTCCACGTGTTGGTGTTAATTGTTGCTGTTTCTACAGATGATTCAGTGGGCTGTTGTTCAGGGCCAGCTGGCTGTGTGAGGGACATGGAGGGATGAGAAGGAAATGTCAGGGTTGCATATATGACAGAGAGGACAATGAGTCTCATGTCATAAAAATGGGTCTAAACAAATAAGGACCTCTATCTTCACTGGCCTGCCTAAGAAACAGAGCTGAGTTGTTTAGTATGGCTGAGTTGTAGAAGGCAGCAGAAAATTCTTGAATCTGTAGTGCATAGTTTCCTGTACAAAGGGAATGGAGGGACTTTCAGCCACGATATATTTGGAGAAGCCAGTGAGTGACTAATGGATGAGTAACTGCATGCTGGCTTAATTACAGTGTCTGGATTTGTGCATATAGAGTCTTTATGGAGACCTTTAATATGTGCCTTCAGCTTTCAACCTACTTCTGAGCCTCCCCTTTGACTATTCAGATCCTCCCTCTACCCTAGCATGTACTCTGAAGTACATGCAAATAGCATGCAGGAAACACCCTGGGCCATGAGAGAGGCAAGCTTGGCTACATCTGTAAATATGTCCCTCAATAAAATTCAGAGTAAGTGGCTTTGTCAAGCTCCTTTCTCTTTCTGCTTTGTTCTCAGCTGCATTTTGCATCTCCTCTCTGGGGCAAGCTGCATTCTTAAGTTAATCCCTGGAGATAAAAGATGAACAAGTCCACAAAGAGAGCTGGGACTGCAGAGGAAATCTGAAAGTAAGTGGAAAAAGTTAATGGGTGGCTGCAAAGCTGCAGTACCTGCTACAAGTGTGTGACATCAGCCAGCACTGAAAAAACCCAGCTTAGAGTGGCACTGCTGTCAGCTCACACACTTCAGGAAACCAGTTTTCTCTTGGATCATATTTTTTAACAGTGTATAAAGCTGACTCTACCATTAAATCAAGAGTCAGATAATCCAGCTATTCACTTAGAAGGAAACTTCCTTGATAATTAACATAAATAAAGCCTTTGAGGCTTGGAAGTGTCAGAGCCAAGGCTCAAGGGAGAAAATGATAAAGGCAGGCAACCGTGGATGGCAAAACAGGAGAATCATTAAAGGAGTTGGAAACAGACCTGTCATACTTAATTTTGTTGGCAATTTGGTTATTAAAGGAATTAAAGTTTGAGGATGTTAGAAAATAAATGGTTAGTTTTACAGTGCTGTGAAGGGAGCTGCAGACTCCAATATATCACACTCACATCTTTTCAGAAATCTGGAGGAAAGGCTGTCCTATTGGTGACTGCAGTTTGCTCACTAGGCTTCATTTTGGAAGCAAAAAATTGTCTTATCAGTGACTCAGATTTTTTTGTTCTTCCTCCACCCCACTACTTCTGTGTCATAAAACTAACACCTGGGACTAGTTCGAGCACCAGTGAAATTCATGTTGAGGAATAAGATCCATGCTATTTTCCTGGGGAAAAAAAATGATAGACCAGGTTATAGGGACTGATTCCACAGTGATAGAGAGTAATGGGGCAGTGTGGGTTTACTGCACCTGAAGCAAAGAGAGGAAATGAGGGAATTATCTCTCACTCAGACCTGCTGGCCTCTCCTCTCCACTTGTAAAGTGATGGTAATGTACACAGACAGGATCTGGATGAGGTACCTGTACTCTAGTTTGGGAGCACCAGTTTGGATGACACCAACTTGCAAGAGCAGCTCTGATCAGGAAGGATGCTTTTAAATATCTCCTGCAGCTGCAGAATTGCAATGAAAGGAGCAGCAGCTATTTCAGTCCCTCTGAGGAGTTTCACTCCTATATAATCCTCCCACTGTGAATGAAGATCACCTGATCATCACCTGAGATGATTCTCCTTTTTTGGGGTGCTTGGAGACACCATGGATAGAGAAAGGTGTTACTGAGACCTTCAAAAATCATGTGAGAGACTCAGTCAAAATTGATATTCTTGGACTTTTAAATATTGCCTGAAGATGTGAACCCTAGATTGGAAACAGTAAAATTTTTCCTTTTTCCCACCTTCTGGAAATTGTAAAACATCACCTAAGACCTCTGGATATAGTCAAGAAACAAAGAAGACAGAGGAGTTAATGCAGCTGAATGTAACCAGCCTTAGTAGCTGGAAAGAAAACCCATGAAGAAGGGCTCCAGCTCACAGGTGTCTGACAGTCTCCAGGCTCCATCTCATCTGGCTTTGGAAGAAATCCAGTTCAAGGGCAAAACTGGCAGAATGTGGTTGGGAAGGCAGCCAGAAGCAAACAGATTTGTGCCAGCACCATCACCAAGGTGTGGCAGGAAGGCATCAGGCTAAGCTGAGGCACAAGTGGACCAGTGAGGACCAGACAAGCATTTGCTTGGCTTCTCTTTTACTTTCCCCCCCCTTTCATTCATTTGTTTTCAAAGAAATCTTAGGAATCAAAAAGAAAAATAGAAGTTTCTTGACCTAAAATCCCAGAGAGGATTGATTTCCTTTTTTTCCTGGCTTTGAGAAGCTTGCGGGTGCTGGCAAGTGACTCATTACACAATGGACTTCTCTCTGAAGCATTGCTGTGCCTGTGAGAGGAGTAAAGGAGAGTTTTCCTAGAAGAAAAATAATTTGATTTTTTTATTCAATGTATTTTAAGTTTCCTTTCTTTTATTTTTTTCTTGGTGTACTTCAAACTTTTTCCAGAGATTGCTTTACAACAGCTCCTATGGGAGAAATTAGTAATATTTTTAAGTCATCTGTTAATTATTGAATATTTTAACAATGGAAAAAATCGTATCTTTTAGAGAGAGAAATACGCCGTTTTTTGTGAAGCTTTTTTCTGTTAAGCTTCTGAAAAATGGAGAAAAGATGGAAAACTTGAAAACAAAACCTATGAAACAAGGAAAAGTCCTGCAGTTTATTTCTTGAATCGTCTCTGTTTTCCCCTCCATGATACACATCATGGTGTGATTTTGCTTGAGACAATTTGGTTAATTCAGAGTGACAGCATCCCAGGGCTTTGCTTTCAATTCATTCCTTGGAGGACTCTGGGTGACTTCTCCTTTAATCAGCCTGGACTCACCTGGAGTCTGTCAAACTGTCCTTCTTCATCCAGCAAGGGGCCTGCAGAAGGGTTTATGGCTGCTCTCCACAGTGGAAGAGCTGACACCTTCCTTAAAGGTGGCTGTAACCATTAGGTAACCTTATCAGAAAAGCCAATTTATAAATGCTCTGTTAATGTTAATGTTCATGTTCCACTTTTTTCTGAATGCTAATGAACATGGAATGGAGAGATATCTGAAAATTGTTTTCTCTCTGAGATTTCACTTTGTCATGGAAGTCCTTTCTAGGACAAGAGAGAAATTTTGCAATCCTGAAACTATAAGCAGTAAAAAGAAAGGAGTGTAATATAAGCAGGGTATAAAGGAAGTGTCTCCTTATGGACTAAAAGGGTTATTTAATTGCTGCCTGGAAAATCTCGTGACTCTTTGAGTGTGTGTCCTGTTTAAAGCATGACTTATGCTCCAAGTTTCTCAGTTTAGGAAGTTCCTGATGTGCTCCTAGAAGAGGGAAAATCTGGGTGTTAAGGTCATCCCCAGCCACTGACTCAGAAACAAGAGACATCATCCTCTCAAAATGTCTGTAAAGGCACTGGTCTGATTTAGGTAATCTTGGTCTCACTTAAACTTCTGAGTGATTTTTACCAGCTTGATGTATCTGAAGCCTGGACTCAGACCATGGGAAGTATAAAGCCCAAACCCATAGGTGGAGTTTGGGCATGAAAGTCAAATCTGGCAGACATCAGTCCTTGTGCAAATATTGGTGGAAAATTAAATTGGAAGCTCAGTCCCCAAACACCATGACACATATGGGACAGCCACATTAGAACTGCTCTTCTAACTTGAGGCAAAACTATCACAGAAAGAACTTCACTGTGGACCCCAAAATCTGTGACAATGAAGTGAAAAAATAAGACAGTCCTTTGCATACATGTCCCAGGGGTATGTGAAGCATCATAAATGCATGGACAGAACATGAAACAGGCTCTCCAGTTGTAAAATCTGATTACAGTTGTATGAGTGCAACCTTCTCAGCTTGAAGGATGAGAAACATATAAAAGTAGAGGTGAAGGTTATTGGGCCTAAAGCAGGCGAGGAGAGGAGACAACAAGACCAGGCAGGTCACAGGTGTTGAAAATCAGAAGCTTTCATGAACACAAGAAATGATTGTGGTATGTAGAGGGCTAATTCAGAGGGAAAAGTTCAGATATGCACACAGTGAGAAAATGAAAGACACAATTGCTCCTGGATCCTTTGACACCACAAACGAATATTTATTTTATTTCAGCCACTCTGTGTGAGCTAAATTGACTTTATTAGAAAGTCTCAAATAGACATTCCACTGACTTTCCTCTATTCAATGGACAGTGTCACAAAAACCTTTGAAGGTAGATGCAGGAAAGTGATTCTCATTTGAGGTGAGAGTTTGGTTCAGATTCATCTTTGAAATGAAAAAAGACTTTTAAAAATCTTTTAGTCAGAGAAGGTGGGGTAGAGAAAGCAAATAAATATTGATGAAGAATGAAACTGAGCATATAACACCACATTCATTAGGTTGCTCTCTCCTGAGCTTCTGGAATGTTTTATGCATTTTAAATGAACAAGTTTCTCAGAGACCAGGTTAATTCCTACCACCTGGAAATGAGCACATATGTATGTATCTATTTAAGGTCTTTCTGGAAGCAAGAGGTATTCATCCAGTGCATAATTTGCTCTGTAAAATTTTAATTTAAAATTGAAAAATGTCTCACAAATAATGATTTAAAGCCTCAAGAACGTGAGGCCAACAGTGATATAGAAAAACATGAGGAAAATAAACGTACTCACATGTGGAGAGAAATGACCAGAAGAAGGTCTATGGAATGAATTAAAGCAACCTTATGGCAGTGTTGTTGTACCATTTATGTCCCAGTTTGCAGAGAAAGTAATCCATTCAAATTTTCCTGTTGAGTTCTTTGACAATTTCTATGGCAAATTTCTGTTGAAAGACGTTCTAAACTTTTTTTCCACAGATATTCTTTTATGCCAGTTTTGACATTGACTCCTTCTGTTTCCTTAGGCAAATTTAATTCATTGATTAAAGCTTTGAGCTTTTCTAGGCTTGGTTTGCTGCTTTTGTGAAGGCTGTCAAATTTATGGAATAAAGCTGTTGGGTTGTACTCAAACTGTGTACAATGGAAAGTTATCCATGAGACTCCTTGTACCTGCAACTGTCTTTGTTCCTTGATAAATGAGTGCACCTGCTGTTCCTGTGTTAATCTCAGGATTGGTGCTCCAAGCCTTTATACATCATTGCTCTCTGGGCCTCTGTGTTCTTTTGTGGGTTTCTTGGAGCTGTTGGTCTGGTTGTGGCTCAGGCTTTACCTTCTCTGGTGCCTGTATCAAACTACCTTTTTTGGTCCACGAGGTCAAGTGCATCCATCTGAGATCTGCTCAATTGATAGTAGACATTTACAGTCTGCCTTGATATTATCCAAGCCTAATAAAAAATTAGAGTATTTTCTGATTAACTTTTCAGTAAGAATTATTTTGGGCTCTAGATGCAAACTGTGACAGTGTTGGAAACCCTTGAATGTTTTACCAGCTTTACTGTTAACATTACTGTTGGTGCATCAGTCCCCACATGGTTGTGAAACCAAACTGTAGTCAGTTCTGATAGATGCCAGCTCATTGCTTTCACCTTGAAATGAAAGTCAAGTTGGGAAACTGCTGAAACCAGCTGTCTGTTGCAGCTTTTTCACAGTGCTTGCTTGCTTCCTGGATGTCTGTGATGCTGGGGTTGGCACATTGGCCTGATCCTGCCTCCTCAGCATTGGGCCTAGGGGAGAGCACAGCAAAATTTAGCATGAAAGAGATACCCCCACTTATGTCCTGTGATATCTCAGGTTGCTATTTACCTTCATTCATCTGTTTTTCAACCTCAGTATTCTGTTTCAAGCAATGAAGCAATCCCTAAAATTAAAGGGGACTTGTGTGTGCCCAGAATTGCTGCCTGCTGCAGAGTTCTCATGGCTGGCTCCTGACACTGCTTTCAGATTCACACAGCCTTGTCACTCTCTGCAATTCCTTGACAGGAGGTTGTAGCCATTTGGGGGTTGGCCTTTTTTCCCAGACAAGAGGAGATGTCCTCAGGCTGTGCTGGGGGATGTTTGGGTTGGACATCAGGAAGGATATTTTCACTGAGAAGGTTATCATGCATTGGAATGAACTGGCCAGGAAGCGGTGTGGTTGGTCACCCGAAAAATGATTGGACATGTCACTTAGTGCCGTGGTTTGGGCTTGGTGATGATGAGATGTTTTCCATCCTTAATGGTTCTGTGATTCTAAGATTCTGGGAAAAGCCAGGCTACACAAACCTGTAATGCACATTGCCTTTTACTCTGACTTGTTTCCTTCTCTTGGCATTTAGGAGATCCATGTGCTTTCCATTAGAAAAGGAGGTGTTCAATACCAGAATGTTGGGATATTCTGTGTTGTACAGTCACTATCACTTACCCTATATTGTACACAAAAGGAAATGAAGCCTTTGGCATGAAATGATGATATTTAGTCACAACAAGGAGCACAGAGATCTCACAATGTTAAAGGTACAACCATTTAAAGATGAGATTCCAGTGGAAAGCTTCATGTGTTTAAATCACACTTTAATTCAGATGTGCTTCCTGCCTTTCATGAATATCTGTGTTATTTATAAGCTTTTGCTAAATACCATTGATGAAAACTTTTCAATCTGTGCACTGTTTGCAAACTGTTCCTTTCAAATCATCACTATTCATCATATGTGTAAGCTCACGTGGTCTGGTTCTTTGCAACCTGCTCGGATGCCTGAGACACATTCATAGGAAAATAATGAGCAGCATTTCTTCAGTGCAATCTGTTTAACATTCAGAAACGTTTTCAGATTGGGAAACAGTTCTGCAATTCACAACTAGGCAGGAGAAGAGGGAGACCTGTTGAATAGAAGAGCTCTAAGTTAGAATCTAAATTAGATTCAATTATTCTGAAATACATTCATGAATATTTTACTTAGTCAAAAGTATGCAGTGAAATATTTAAAAAGGTAGGCCTGACCCAAGATAGAAATAGCTTCAGTGTTCAGGATGAATAATGGCAGAGACTTTCTGTGGTGGGATTTCTCTCTGCATTCATATTATGCTCTTGGACAATATCAGCATTTTTCATTATTGCAATACCTGACACCACAGAGATGCATGATCTTTTCCAGTGAATGTTCTTGAAGACCCAAAATCCAACAGCAACAAAACATTTGGGTGTCGTTGTCGCTTATGTTAGGTTTAAAATGAAAAAGATTAGCCTGATCAGATTCAAATTTTTCCCAACTACTCTTTCACAGAATACCAGAACTGGAACCGGGTTCCTTGATTCCCAACACCATGCTCTGAATTTGTTTTAAATGGTACCTTCTAAAGTTATTAATTCCAATAAAAATCAATGTAAATATGAGGGGTGTTATTATTTTTATTATATTTATTTTTATTTTATTTATATTTATTATTATTATTCTTAAGACTTAATGATGTAATTGAGTTTTGTTAATTTTCATTATCTTTCAGTCATTCAATTTCATTCATAAATTGCACAAATGCTTTTGACATAATAATTTTGGAATGGCAATAATGTGGAATACCAAACATGTTTCTTTGAAGAAATTTAAATTTACTCAATTATCAAAAGAACTGCATTTATGCAGTGCTTTTGTAAGTTTTTCTTACCAAAAGCAGTTTGTGCAGAAATTCTATAACAAAAAAAAAAAAAAAGGANCAGAACTGGAACCGGGTTCCTTGATTCCCAACACCATGCTCTGAATTTGTTTTAAATGGTACCTTCTAAAGTTATTAATTCCAATAAAAATCAATGTAAATATGAGGGGTGTTATTATTTTTATTATATTTATTTTTATTTTATTTATATTTATTATTATTATTCTTAAGACTTAATGATGTAATTGAGTTTTGTTAATTTTCATTATCTTTCAGTCATTCAATTTCATTCATAAATTGCACAAATGCTTTTGACATAATAATTTTGGAATGGCAATAATGTGGAATACCAAACGCTTCTTTGAAGAAATTTAAATTTACTCAATTATCAAAAGAACTGCATTTATGCAGTGCTTTTGTAAGTTTTTCTTACCAAAAGCAGTTTGTGTAGAAATTCTATAACAAAAAAAAAAAAAAAGGAAAAAGGTTTTCAGAAAGAAAGAATTATGTTTTGACAGTTGCTTGAAAAGAAGGAAGAGATTATAGTGCTAGAAAATGAGAGTTGTGAAGTGCTGAGGTTTTAAAAATTATGTGGAGATCTTATTGAAGAGGATGATACAGAGTACAGAAGACACATAGCTGAGGAGTGGAAGCTGGACAGAAAATGTGCTTTGGTATGGTAATCTGTTGAAATCCTCAAGAAGTGAATCAGGGCTCTATTTTAATAGAATATGAATGATTTATACGTATCTCACAACTTACTCTCAAAAAACATAAGCATAAAAACCCAAAACGTTTTTAAACTTTTGACACGACCAACTCCACATCACATCTCTGCTGTGAAACTTTAATGTTCTTTCAGGCTTATCTCCATCTGCAAAATGATTATGGCAAGCACCTGAACCTCTTTAGCAAGTCTTACAACAGCTCTTTTTATTTGTTCCGCTTTGTGGTTTCTGCAAGGAAAGTACACAGTCAGCACCATTTAAGGGGGCCGTTTGAAGTTGGATGCCTTGCACATTTTTTTGGTGGCAATAACTATATATACTCTAGTAAACAGAAGATGTAAAAGCAGAAGTGTAAGTGGAAAATCTTGATCTATGCAGGCTTCTGAGAAGCACCTAGGCATTAACTCAGGAAGGAATAGTGTGGAAATCCTGCATATTCTTTCACTGTTCATTTCCTCAGTACCTAAAAATATTCCTTTACTTCACCTTTAAGCCAGGTGTGATGAAGACGAGATAAGTTAGCAGGAAAGCAGAGGTTGCTCTTCTTTCTCAGAATGAGAATATCCAAATAAATCAGTATATACTGACATATATAACTAAGGATCTGGGTTGTGTTCAAGGAAGTTGTGAGCTAGGGGTGGTTTCTTTGAAGTGGAAGATGATTTGTGTGGCTTTGGGGAAGAAGTTCTATTTTGGGCAGTGGCTCTATCAACTGCAAGGAGTAGAGAATTTGCAGACCCTCATTGCTCCAATAAACCTCAGTATCCAACAATTAGCAAATCCTTATTATTAGCTTTTTTTCTCTGAATATATTCTGCATGTTCGTGTCTTCTGTTTTATCCACGTACAAATGAAGACTACAAAGATTTTTTTCTATTCCTTTTTTATTTCAGTGAAACAAGTTAATCAGAACTATTTTTAAAATGTATTTTTTTGCTTTCACTGTTCCCTCAGCTTCAGTTGATAGGTTTCCAAGCCTGCTTTCTCATGTCCTGTAAATAAAACAAAGGGATGAGAGTTGGAATATTTCTGAATGCACTTATATAAGATGCGCAGGGAACAAATTCCAAAGGACACAATCACAGATGTCCTCAGTATGGAAGAGTACATTTGGCTTAAGTTCCAGAACTAATGACTGTGCAGTTAGTTATTGTTAAAATTGGATTTACTGCCAATTTTATTAAAAAGCACCAGTAATTAATATTGAAAATATTTTCTTCCTATATAAGCTAATGCGATCATATCTTGGGAGTCAACTTGCAAACTTGCATCATGATTTGACTGCTGTAGCCCAGATTTTATTGGCATCTTTGGTTATTCTTTTCAAATAATTGTCTTAGTGTTTTTATTTGATCAGTTAAATTTTTAGTTACTGAAAAAAAAAAGTTATTCTGATGCCAAGTAGAAGTAGCTCATGTATAATAGAAACTGATAATTTAGCGAAATGACTGTTCTGGATGATGAGCAAAGCTTGGAGAGAAAAGCTAAGGACCATGACAGTCAAAGCTGCACTTTGGAGTAAAATGAGGCTCCTTCACCACAGAATAATAAAAGAAATGGGACTCAAAGTTATTCAAATAAACCCTTCCTATTAAGAGAGAGGAATTTATTACATTTCAATCAGATACTAACAAGGAAAAAATGTCTCTTTTTCAAACTAGTTTCTTGGGAAATTATAGAAATTATAGATCCAGAGAATCATAGAATATTATCAGTTGGAAGGAATCTACAAGGATCATCCAAGTCCAACTCCTGGCCCTGCACACAAGAGTCCCCAAGAGTCACATCATGTGCCTGAGGGCATTGTCGAAAAACTTCTTGAGCTCTGTCAGGCTTGGTGCTGTGACCATTGCCCTGAAGATCCTGTTCCAGTGCCCAACCATTTTCAGGGTTAAGAGCCTTTCCCTAAAATCCAACCTAAGCCTTCATTGCCAGGGTTGGACTCCTTGAATTCCTAACTGTGGTCACCAAAGAGGACAGATTGGTGCTACTCCTCCCCTTTTCTTTGTTAGAGAGCTTTTGACTGCTACAAGGAGACCCTTGGTCTCCTTTTCTCCAGGCTGAACAGACCAACAGACCTCAGCTGCTCCTCATGAGGCTTCCCCTCAGGGCCCTTCACCATGTTTGTAGTCTTTCTTTGGATGCTAAAGGAGATAAATGTGGTCTCCAAGGCTGTTAGCAAACACTTATGTTGGGATATGCAGAGAAAGCCACAGCAGGCTTTGTGAGCCACAGGAGGACTCAACTCAACCTCAGTCAAGATTACAGTGATGGTAGAAACTCCTTTCTCTGTGTGCTTACATGAGGGAGACAAGACACTTGCTTTTAAGACACCCTTGCTACATTCTGGAGCAGGGGCACATGGGATCATCAGCTTTAAACTGACAGATTTTGTAGCTATGTTTCGGTGTTTTGGTTTTTGTTTTGATTTTGTGTTTTGTTTAGTTTTTCATTGTTGCTGTTATAGAAAAACTGGGTGATTTTATGACTGTCTAAAGTAAGAGTAAAACTCGAGTTCCAAGTCCATCACTCAGAGACTCTGTGATCTAATAACTCCCAAGGGTCAGCCAAAACTATTTACTGAACCTCATCTTTGGATTTGAATTTTATAGTTGTGTTTCTCCTGCTGTTAAAACTTTGATGGACTTCCCCTCAACAGCTGCATGGAAGAAATATTTGATGGAAGGCTCGATTTCAAACTTATGCAATAGACTCCAAATCATCTTTCCAGAACCAAGGTCTTGCTAATTGCCCTGTATCTTCTTCTTAATGTCTGCAAATAAAACATTTACACAGGTTTCAAATTGCTTCTCCTGAAAGCTGGATAATAATTAAATTTGTTCCTATGAAAGCACCTTAAGCATCTTTGCCCACTCACTTTCTTATTTGTTTATGCACTTGCACTATAAAAATAGTTCATTAAAAGAAAGATGGAAATCATGTTCAGATGCAGAATAAAGCCTCCTCAGTTACTGAGCTTGAAATGCTGCCATAAAAATCAATGCTTTCTGATGAGAAGCATTTTGTAATGTTTAATGAAAGGTAAAATGAAGACTTAAAAAAATGATAGATCATAAAATATCCCATACTTAATGCAGCACAAGGGAGAGAGATTCAGTATTCTGGTGCATGTACATTTAGGAAGCATTTTCTGTGGCATATCTGCTTTAACTCAATTACCTTTGCAAAATCAGCTTTAGATGCAGAGTAGCAGTGATGCAATTTTTTTCTCCCTCATTTTACCACTCAATAATCCTCCTTTTGTAATTTTTATATACATATACATGTGGTGTGTGTGATAGGTACATATGTAGTTGTCACATTCAAGCAGACAGCTAGACTGAGCCTTCTCTGTCCCAACATCCTCTAAAGTTCTATTAATGTGCCTTTTTCCTTAGATTTTGATCTTTCTTTTGATTCATAGCTAATGACTATACTTTTATTTGAGATCCACTGAATAGGCATCTCACAGATCCCATGGCCACAATAGGTAAAAGAGGCTTGAAGTCATTTAAAACTTCACTTGACATGAACAACCTGGTCTAGCTTCACCACCTTTGAGTAGGAGGTTGGATTAAGGACCTCCAGAGGTCCTTCCCAAATCAAATTATCCTGTCATTCTGTGATACTTTATTTTCTGTAGGCCAGCTGGGACAATGCTATTACAAAGTTGTTACCAAAAGTAGATTACCTGAATGATTTGCTTTGGAGGGGAAGAACTCATCAGCCTTTGCCCCAAATGAAGAGGAAAGCAAATCAACTCTTCTGTAGAAAAGACATGAATGGATTGTTTCAATCCTTATAATTTAAAATTAATAAGAAAATGATGAGATTTAAATTGTTCAAGAGATATTAAAAATTAGTGGACTTCAGAGACAACTGATTGATGATAAAAGGAGGCAATAATAAGATTATGAATAGTGAAGTAGTTCCTTTTTCTGAGAAAGACTTTTGGTGAAACTGAGTGAAGTGTGAGGGCAAGATTTTGGATCTAGGTTAGCAGACTCATTATTTGGCTGTGAAAGATATATATCCAGTCTTGTTTTGGATGACTAGTGACAAATTTATTCTTCTCTCTTATTCCAGTCACCAGAACAGAAAAAAAACATCTGCTCAAGGAAATGAATTGAGCTGTGTTACACACTGGGAAGGTCAGAGTTCCTATGTCATATATATGAACATTTTTCTCCAGTATAGAGAAAATCCAGGTACCTTTAAAAGTCAATTTTTTAAGTGTTTATAGGATCAACATTGAAGTTTTTCTCCTAAGAATTCAGAACATAATTAATTTAAAATATTGCAAAATCCATTTCTATGAATTTATCTGTTAAATAAACATGGTCTGGTAGTCTCAAAGACCAGATTCTTTCCAGAAGAGAACCTCAGGGAGACATTTGAGAAGTCTGAATACAAAACTATGAAGGAGGGGTAAAGATTTTTAAAGGAACTTTTAATTTTTAAAGGAACTTTTTAATA
The DNA here is from genome assembly GCA_013397245.1 of Thryothorus ludovicianus. Taxonomy (NCBI): domain Eukaryota; kingdom Metazoa; phylum Chordata; class Aves; order Passeriformes; family Certhiidae; genus Thryothorus; species Thryothorus ludovicianus. The sequence continues at coordinate 534,916 of VZTB01003723.1, forward strand.
AGTCTGGGAAACTATTGCAATGGAATTTGAGAACATTGTAATTTACAATTAAAAGTTATAGCTTATACCTTATAATTAAAAGAGAATCATTAGATTAAGATTATTTCTGTAGCTATTCAAAACTAATTCTCACAGCTCATTGCATCTGTTGTTTTCACCAAAGATAAAAAAAAAATAAGATCACATCAGAAGTAAGTGATGACAAAATGACTGGGGTTCATTATCAAGGTAGAGAAGTATTGGATTAAAATACAAAAGAATTTTCTTCTCATGAAGCATAGAAAAACTGCCACAGGATGAAAAACTGCCACAGGATGAAATCTGGAGGAAGGTTTAGAAGTTTTAAAGGTCTGTTGTAAAACCAAGACTTCTCAGCAGAAAACAAAAGACAGGGATGATGCACCCCTTTAATTGGCTCACAATGGCTGTGACCCACCAGAGCCAGTGGCTGGGGTGTTTTAGGTGGGATTTCTCCATATCCAGAGGGAAATTTTAGTGTCATTGCAACTGACCTGGAATACAATTTATATCTCTCACTAGAATTATTCAAGGGGGCTATCAAATTTATAATACAGTTACTAGAATGGAAGAATAGAGATACTATGTTAAAAAAAATTATCTAAAAGCATCCCTTCTTCTGACTAGCAAAATGAAAGCTAGAAGGGGATGTAATTATTGCTTATAAATATCTACAAGCAGGTAAATTCCAGGAAGAGATAGAAGCCATAGGACAAATGGAGAATAAATTGATCATAAATATGCTTAGGCAGGGAATTAGAAGCAGCCTTGGAGGAAGGAGACTAATTCAGATCAGCTGTTCTCTTGGAGTAGTAGGCACAGATCACATAACTAATTTTAAGAGGAGTTTGATAAATGCATGACTAGTGTGATATGACATGACTTCCTGTGATGATTGAGGGCTGGAAATGGTTACCCAGGAGATCAGCTCCTAAGTGGATAGATAATTGGTGGAGGGAAGAGGGAAAAAGTCAAGCAGCACATAGAATTGAGACCTGGATAAAGAGAAAGCCAGAGACTGGAATTAATTTTCCCATTTAGGAGGTAGATATATGGCTTAAGAGAGACTTTTATGTTCACCCTTTGGACAACACAGAGGAATCAGCACTTTCAAAGGGCAATTCAACCCACCAAAACAGAGCATATAAACCCAGGGTATTTATCCTGTGCAGCCTGCTCTAGGTGAACCTGCTTAACAAGGGCTTGGTCCGGGCGATCTCTGAGGTATTTTTCAACCCCAACCATTCTGTGATTTTGTGATTCTGTAATTCTGTGAGTTATCTTATGAAGAGAATTATCTTTTTCTAAGTCCTTCTTTGTTGAAAATAGCAAGAACATAAAAGGCAATCTTGCAAGCCTAGATTTTCAGTGGCTCTAGTCAGTGGAAATGAATCTTGCCGTATCTAAATGAAAATGTGTGAATAAATGGGGCGATATAGAGAGAGATGTGAGAAATTCTTCTACAGAGAGGGAAATGAGGGCAGTGATTTAACCTAATTTCTGTAGTTTTATAATAACCTTGATATTTATTCAACATATAAATTACATTTGCAAGTGATTTCCTTGGCAATAGAAGTGAATTGACAATGACAGTGTGTGCCTCAAAGAACTCCTGTTAAAGATGTGTGTTGGAAGAGTTGAAAGGTGAACATTTCAATCTAAGTTTATGAAAATCTTTCTTTTCTAATTTTCTGTCAATGTTTCTTAAAGTTACAAAGCTGTTGCTACTTAACTTTCAATGAATTTGGTCTGAGGAGAAATGGAAGCTTATATGCATATTTTAAGAAATTAAACTTTGAACCAGCTAACTGTCCTCCACCACATTTACTATAAATTCACACTTGTTTCTTATTTTAATCTGGGTGCTGAATTCTTCAAAATTCTGCAATTTGTCCTCTGGTGTATTCATAGAATTATGGATTGTTTTGGAAAAGATCTTAAGGATCATCTTGTTCCAACTTCTCTGGGATTCTTGAAGAGGATCTACAAAGAGACATAGAAAGGGACTTCTGACAAGGGCGTATAGGGGAAGCACAAGAGGTGATTGATTTAAACTGAAAGAGAATAGGTTTAGATTGGACATTAGGAAAAAACTTCTACTGTGGGCATGGTGAGACACAGGAAAGTGTTGCCTGGATAAGCTAAGGATGCCTTATCCTGGAAGTGTCCAAGGCCAGGCTGGATGGGGCTTGGAGCAACCTGATCTACTGGAAGGTGTCCCTGCCCATGGCAGGATGGTTGGAACTGGATGATTTTTAAGGTCCTTTCCAATCCAAATAATTTTACCATGATTCTATGTTTCTTATAGCCCTTAACATCTCTTGCCAGAATTATTTCTCTAAGACCATTACTGTTTCTAACCTAATCCTTGTCATCTTGGAAAATTCCTCTTTATTCTTTCCAGATTACCTGTACTCACTTCAACTCTCTGCAGGCTCCCTGCTTGTGTTTAAGTTTGTCCAGGAGTACCTTGTTGATCCATGCAGGTGTCCTGGAATTTATGCCCATCCTTCATCAGAATGTGTTGCTCCCAAGTTTGGACAAGGTGATCTGTAGATCAAATTACATATTAATGGTTTGTCCCATGTACCCCACAAGTTTTGTATTAGTGTGTGCCTCATTCTCCTCTCCTCCTTTGGCATACCTGTTACTTTGGAGCCCTTCCCAGGTCCTGGAAAGTTCTTTGGAGGGTGCCAGATGATAGATTCTGACCTGGGAGATCCCCTTCTCCCTGCGAGATTGGCTGTGGAAAGCATCATTCAACAGCCAAGTCACCCCTGAGCTACCCTAACTGGTCAACCCCTGGTCCAGTCCCCTGTCCCCACCTCCCCTTAAAAGGTGCTTATTGAGCCAGTCAGTGCTCTGCCTGGGCAGGAGCTTTGAGGTGAGAAGGTCCCATTAGGGTGCCTTCAATAAATTCTTGCTGCTACCTCAGTCAGAGACCTCCTTCTTCACCTCCATTGTCACTGTGCACCTGCCATGGTACCACGCTGGGACCCACTGGATCAGCTGAATCTGCACAGCACAGGAGATGTACTGAGGCTTGTTATTGGTTCCAGGACTAGCTGGGCAAACAATTAAAGTGGAACCTGTAATAGTGATCCTAAATGCTCACAAGCTTTCTTGGGCTCCTCTTCCCTCCAGGGTTTTATTCCATGGTACTCTGCTCAGCAGATTCCTGAAGAGGCCAAAGGCTCCTCCCCAGAGGTCCATGGCAGTGAGTTTGTGCACCCTCCATGCTGCCCAAAGGGTCTTGAACCCCACAATTTCATGGTCACTGCAGCCAAGGCTGCCCTTGAGCTTCACATTCCCCACTACCCCTCCAGTGCACTCCAGGAACTTCCTACACTGCTGATGCCCTGCATTCTTGTCCCTCCAACAGAGTGTTTGACATCCCCCATGAGGAGCAGGGCTTGTGAACATGAGGATTCTCCAACACCTACTTGATATTCCTCTCTTGGTGGCCTGTAGCAGATCCCACTATAATGTCACCTGTCCCTGCCTTCCTTACTCCTTACTGGTCCCTTACTCCTGACCCACAGGCTCTCAGTTAACTCCTCATCCATGCCCAAGTGAGCTCCATGCACTCCAGCAAGTCATTGGCACAGAGGCCAACACTGTCTCCTCATCTTCCCTGCCTCTTCCTCCTAAAGAGCCTGTCTCTTGCCATCCTAACACTCCTTTGTCACAGGAGCCATCCCACCATGTCCCCATGGTGCCAATATGATCACAGCCCCACAGGCTTGTGCACAGCTCTAAACCCTTCTTGTTTAATCCTTGTGCCAACTCACTGCCTGGAGTGGCTGGAATTCCTCTGTGCTGCTCTCAGGGGCCCTTCTGTCAACCTCTGCAGTCCCTGGGAATCTCCTGCTGGCACTGGCATCCAGCTGTTGGGATGGACAGAAGCCCTTTCCCCTTATCCTATTAGAGGTAATTACTACAGTACAGAAAGTGCACTTACAACAATGATTTGCAATTTCCTGCAAACCACACAGACATCAAAGCTTGTGAGACACATGAATGGACAATTTCAAATGTATGCCAAATTGGGCAAAAAGACAAGGGGCAAGATCAATTGCAAATAACAAAGAAATGGAAAATGTTTTTTTCTTATGTAAAGGAACAGTGATTTTTAGCAAAGATCATTAAATGTTGTATTGTTCCTGCCACGTCATGCAGATGAAAGAATTCTATTTAATTTCTGACGGGAGTTGTTTGTCTGGGAGTATTCTTTTCTTAGCTGTGACCAAAAGCCAGTTCAAAGTTACTTTGAAAATATCTGTCACACAAGAACACACAGGCATGCCTTTGTCTTTTCGCTTCTTCTAGAGGTCACACACTTCACCTGCATATTCCTGCCTCCCACAGTGACCTTGTGCAAACAATTACAATGGAAGAACTACTGATATGTCCAAGCTGAAATACTGATATCTGCTGTTGCCCTCTCTCAAGGCAGATGCTCATAGCAGTGGTTGTCTCTTGTGTCAGGTGTCAGAAGCCAGCAGATAAAACTTCTACCATTGCCTTCTACAGTTGCCCTCACCTTGTCACAAACCCTGTAGTCCAAGCTGAAGTGATATAGTCCCTTGTTTTTGAGTTGACTCTTCTCACCAAGAAGGTTAAAAATCACAGACTTCATGTTTTGACCATCACAAGGGAAATCTCATCTGTATCACCCTTCCAGTGAAGAAAATTTGGGGATTTTGTCATTTTAGAGATAAAGGACTTGAATAGAGATGTACAAGGTACTGTTGTTACATCCACTCATGGTATTATTTCCATTTCCCTCTCAAACAATAATTGATGAACAGAATCAATACAAAACTCATTCTTATGCCCATGTTTCAAGCACTCACACTACAGCAGGTAACACATAGGGCTATCTCAGCCAGAGTTAATTGTCCTTAAAGAAATGGATGTCCAAACTTCCTAGCAATTGACCATTGCAAGGGAATATTCACTGCATTGAATTTACTGAGCCTGGGCAAAGTTGGCTTGGTTGGGTTAGTTTGTTGGCACATTTGCATTCTGCAGCAGACAGAGGTTTGTTTTAATTACTTAGAAGTGTTGCATGCACACAAATCATTACCAACCATTTGCTTGTAATGCAGATACACAAGGGGAAGGGCTTCTGCCAAGCCAGTATGACTGGGCCAGTATCTTACTGTGATTGATATCTTACAACTGAAAAATCAGAGGTTTTTACTACTTTTTCTGATTGCTTCTGGCCTTCCAACTGCCCCTAGCATTCTGGCTTATATATTTGACCTGAACATCTGCAATAGAATGAGAAAATCAGAGGACTACTGTCACACAAGCCACCCTCCATCCAGCACTAGAGCTGCATTGTGTTTTAAATGTTTAGAGCAAAGGAAGACAGATTAGGTAGAGTTACTATTAAAAAAAAACGCAACAAAATCACAGCTGCCGTTTAAAGTATTCCTAAAGCTTTGTCCAGTGTTCATTAATACTTAGTTGGAGTCATAGAATATCTTAGGTTGGAAAAGGCCTTTAGGAACATTAAGTCCAGCTGCTAACCCAGCATTGCCAAACCAGCTACTAAACCATGTCCATGAGTGCCACATTTATATGCCTTCTAAATAGCTCCAGGGATTGTCACCCAACCACCTCCCAGGGCAGCCTCTTTCAATGCTTGACAACACTTTCAGGGATGAAATTTTTCCCAAATTCCAATAGATGGCTTCCCTGTCACAACTTGATTTCAACTCCTTTTGCTCTATCACTTGTTACTTGGGAGAGGAGGCCAACACCCACCTGGCTACAACCTCATTTCAGGGGGTTGCAGAGAGCAATAGCATCCCCCATGAGCATCCTTTTCTCCAGGCTAAACATTCTCAGCACTCTCAAATTTCCTCTGGACTCTTCCCTAGCTCTGTTGCCATTCTTTGGACATGCTCCAGTACTCAAAGTTTTTCTTGAACTGAGTGGCTCAGAAGTGAACTCAGGATTTCAGATGTGGCCTCACCAGTTCCAAGTCCAGGGCTGTGATAGCTAGTCCTGCTGGTTTCATTGTTGCTGGTACAAACCAGGGTGACATTGCCCTTCTTGGCCACCTGGGAACACTGCTGGCTGGAGATACTTGTGGTGGGACAGTGCCTGGGGCAGCCACCAATAATAACTGATAAATAAAGAGAGTCTGCGTTCAGACATCTCATCTGCAGTTATGCCAGTTGTACAAAGTAAATTGTTGTACCCACTCAGAGCCATGTAAGTGGTTCTGACTTCTTTCTTGATGGATGAGACATAAAAGTTGGCTGACACAAACAGGAGGACTAGATGGAAGGGAAAAGGAAAAGCTTTTGGCTGTCACAAGCTGCAATAATACACCCCAGCTGTGTGCTCAGTTTTCAGTCTGTTGGTAGCAGAAAGCAACACCAGCTCCAGTTTACTGCATAGACAATATCTGACGTGATAGCCATGAATTTCACAGCCTCATACAGTTTTTTTCTCACAGCCTGCCTTTTTGCAGGATTTGTGCCACTTTGGAGAGTGGTTGAGGCCAGGCTTGGTGCAGAAGCTGAGGAGATGGAGTCATTTGGGCTGGACCACTTCATTGTTTTCAGGGAGATGGAAATGGTCAGACTTAGCACTGCATAATGGATTATTGCAAGTCCTTGGAACTGTGATAGCTGACTGTGTGCATCCTCTTAATCCATTGCATTTTGTCTTTGCTAGAATTCAGGTTTGGTTAAATCACTGCGGGGTAAGAGCATGAAGAGACTATAGCTGCAGGCAGGAAATGTGTTGTACCAAATCTGACTGGCAGAGGAGCTGCTCCATTCTGGAGCAGCAGCAGGATGATCCACAGTGCCCAAGTGACTCAGGATGTGGTGTTTGGGCAAATGAATTTTACTCCCAAAGTAACTGAGTCTCAGCAAAATTCCTTGCCTTGCTTTAAGCACGCTACAGCATGTAAGACATCGGGGTTGATCAGAGATATTTGATTGCCTAATGTTGTTCAAGAGCAGCCAGAACATGGTGGGGCAGGAGTACCTGGAGATGTCCTGTATGTTATGAAGTTTGATGTGATCTACAACATGTTTCAAAGTGTAAACTCTCAAATGAAACCCTGATGTGTCTAGCTCTTTCTGATCTTTAGAAGACTTATCTTTGCCCTCTCGGTGAATCTTAACACTTCAAGCTTACTTTTCCTCATGGTCCTAGCGACTTTCGGAGATGTGACAGGCATTAAAACTCCCAATTAATTCTATGTAAGTCTTTCCACTAATTCCAATAAAAATGTAAATCACTATTAGCAATTTCTTTGCATGGTTATATATGAAAAAAGAGCAGAATGGCACCACTGTTTTAATAGCCTAGAATGAAAATAAGGGTGTACTATGCTGATCAGAGGTTTAAAATAAATGTACCTGCTCTAAAATCTAGGCAGCAGTTCACTGTACAAGTATGATATTTAATCACAGCAGGGTGGTCAGGCTTCTGGGGATGTTACAGCCGAGTTATGACTAAAAATAGAGATGAGCTAGTACCAAAGTACCAACCTGCTTTTTCAGTGATGTGTATTCAAATATTAAGCACCTTAACCTAGTGCCTTAGAGACATGTGGCTTGAATATTTATTATATGCAAAGTGATAACAACGTTTCATGTAGTGAATGCCTCTGATAGAGCATTAGCTGGTGGTAGAGCTCTTGTTCACCTGGGGAAACAAACTCTTTAGATCAGTTTGAGCTGGGTTTTATACTCATGCAATATGCCTGTCCTTGGGTGGCCTCCAAGCTTTGTGCAGAGCTTGAGGGGAGAATGGATGGGAAGCTTGGAAGAGGGAGGGCTGAGGTTGGCTGAGATCATTCCCAAACTTGCTTTTCATTAAGATAGCCACAATGTGCTCCTGCACAGGGACAGCCATGCCTTTAGGCTCTTTGATTTGCCTCCTGCAGCCTCTACCTCTGTGTGCAGCTTTTGGCAGGACCCAGCCTTGCAGGAAGAGCAGGAAAAATATCCAAAAGGGCTGGAGCTGATGGCAATAATAATCCTCCTCGAAGGAAGATAGAAGTACATTTCCCCCTCTTCTCTGAGGCAATCCTTAAACCTCTGTGTGCTCCTCTCTCAGAAGAATGTTTGGGCTGTAATTAGCACTTTGCTGCCAATACAAAGTGAGGAGCAGCACTTTGTTGATAGTTCATGAAATTATGTGGGATAGAGCAGAGCAATGTAGGTGGTTCTGACTGGAGCTGCCAGGACCAACTAGCAAATGACTCTTTCTGTAGGAAATGAGGAAAGGGGGGTTTATTCCATGTTAAAAAGCAAATTACAAAACCTAAATTGTTCTTTTTTGGAGCCTTCATCTGGTATATTCTGGTGAAAACAAAATTATACATGCTCTATCTGGCAAGAAATAATTTCATTTTACCACTCTACTTTTTATGAGAGCTGGAGATAGGACCTGATTTGGGAATACCTTGAGGAAACTGCCAGGCCTTGGTCATGTATTATGGGTCCCCATATTTATGCAATGGGAAGCCCAAGGAGCATGCTTTAGGAGTAGTTTTTTACATCTTTCCAGAGGCACTAATGGAGTTTCAGAAGTATTAATACTACCAACTGCTTGTAGGACCTGAGTTCAACACATTTACTGGGGAAAGAAAGTGCTGAATTCACTTCTGCACTGATCATTCCCTTTTGTGTTTGCTTTGTCAGACCTTTCAGGGAATGAGCATATCACCACCTTGTTAGAGGGTGACATTTCTCTCTTAAGTTTCATTTAACTCAATATTGATACTTAAGAGGGACTTTAGCATTTGCAAAGGACCACAAACGTATTTAACTTGGGCCTGAATGTCAGGTTTTTTGCCTGGTCCTTAGATGGATCTGAGTTTGTTTGTTTCTTACTACCTAATTTTTTTATTTTCTGTGATATGTCTTGCTGAGAAAAGGGAGGGTTTATGTCTTCAATTGCATTTCAAGTGAAGGTTCATGTGAAAAGTTCAAAGTGAAAGTTGCATCGTTTTGTGCCTATTGCTTTGTCCCATCTCCTGATGAGGACTACCCTACGGTACCTGCAGGTTGATTCTGTTTTGGTGTTAGACTTGCTCCATTCTGTCCAAAATTTCCTACAGAGCCTAACAAATCCCTACCCTTCTTCCTGCAGCTTCTTTCAGCTTGGCATTGGGACTGTGCTTTACTCACAAGTGTGGCTGACACTGGGAATGGTTCAGAGGATGTTCCTGTGGAATCCTGTTCTGTTATTCTTACCAGCTACTGAGAGTTTGCTTTCAAAACCACATTTTCTCCTCTCCCATAATTTGTGAGCCTTTATAGATTAAAATAGAATAGAATAGACCTTTTCACTTGTAAGTGAGGGACCTACAATGATCATTTAGTCCATCTGCAAATATTATCCCTGACCCAGCCTACCTGCTAATTTAGTGAAATGTACAGGAATGCATGCAGGAAAAAGAAACTTCTTATTGGATTTCCACCTTTATTCTGGTTCACTATGAGGTTTCCTGTGGTGATTTTTCAGTTTGTTTGTTCCCCCCACCTCATCCTTCTTAGCTCTGTGGATTGGGGCAGAGATGAAGGGAGAGGAGTATTTTTCATGAGTAATGAAAGGTTATGAAAACTCACTCCAGTTGGGAATGATACACCAACAGCCATGCAATGTCCCAAAAGCATCACTGGAGAGACATGAGTGCTGTAGGTGACTCTGAACTCCCCTTATGAGGTGTTTAATCCTCTCTGTTGACCTGTGCTGACTTGACTGCTGCCTAACTCAGATGATTGAAAACAGTCTGCTCTTGGTAACCATTACAATGCATGCCCAAAGCAATCATTATATACATGGCCCTTTCTTCCACAGCAATAAGTGGGTATTTCAGAATTCCTGTGTCTAATGGATGTTATTAGGGACCATGAGGTGCTTTGCTGCCTGTCTTAGAGGAGCTGTGTAATAGCTGAGATTGATGTGTGTTGACAAAAGAGATCATACCCTGAATTATTATTCATATTACAGTGAGATGTAGAGTGCTTAGCTCCATTGTATTAAATCATGCATGAAGCTAAAACAAGGGAAGATTGATGCTTTTTGCAGCCTTGGAATAAAACAAGCAAAAGATGCAACAAAGACAGGAGGAATGTTACCTGGTGATCATGAGATAATTGTGGTCACTGTGATTACTGGACTGTTGAAAGAATGTCCTCATTTTTCATGTCAGAAACTATCCACAGAAATTATGTAGCAGAATTTCTTACATAAAGAATTAAAATAGAGTTCTTCTGTATTCACAGGGACCACTTCAAGAAAGGGAAGTATCTAAATTTGTTGAATAAATTATTCACTTGGAAGTAATTGGCAGCCTGACTTTTTCTGATGTCCTTCACGGCACTGAGGTATGAACTCATAGCTCAGAGACAATCAAGAGCAAATTTAAACTTAGCTAAGAACAGCATTCTCCACTTAAATAGGGTGTTTCAGTGTATCTTCCAGCACAACCTCACTCACATCAATGTGACAGCACTGGAACTTTATTACTTCTCAAATTAACTTTTTTCATGAGCAGATGAACAATAAAGACTAGTTTCCAGTGGATTAGCAAGGGGAAGTGTATTCCTTAATTTTTAGTAAGAGTGAGGCCAAGTTGCAATGACCTGCAGGTAGGGTCTCATTTGAAGGCTTTCTAGACAGTCATGCAATTGCACAAATCTGTGCTCATATTCACTTACACAGCACATTGGCTTTAGTCTTGTATTCTTGAGAAACCTGACAAAAAATGGCAAAGTGTCCCCACTATTTCTTCCAGTCCTCACAATTTTATTCCTCTCCTGTGCATACCTGGTAGTGATTTGAGTGGCTGAACTTCCTACATTCTTTGTAAGCTCTCTTACAATGAGAAGTACAGATTTCATGTCTTGCACTTACATTTGTCCTGTGTATTTTGCCGCATGATTCTTCTTGAATTAAGTGTCTGAAGAGTAGCAATAAAGAAGAAAAAAATAAGAGGAGCAAGGTCTAACCTCAAGTTCTAAATAGATTTCAAAGGAAAGGGTGAATGAAGGGTAAATAAAAGGTGAGAAATGAAGAAAGTAATCTGGATTTGAGGTTAGGATTGTGACAAGTTACCCAGTAGTTTTCTTATGGGAAAACTGGGCATCAACTGTGTAGTGCATTTCCTAAAGTTTTTAAATGTAAATCAACATGATAATTGTAGAAACAAAGATGGCTGTAATATTTAAAGAGCTTGCAGAGAAATAACTGATTTCAAAAACAATGGCTGACGTTATTAAGAGAGTTCCTTGTGGAATATAGGGTTGTATTTGTTAAAGTTGGTAAAGCTCCTGCTCACCAGAAGGCCCTGTGGGAATGACAGAGCCTCAGGCTGGATAGAGGGAAGTTGTTTGAGGGGTTATGAGTGGCAACAGAGTCAGCAGAGTGACATCTGGAAGAGAGACTGTGTTTGGCTGGAGGAAGGTGTGGGCAGGAAAAGGAAGTGGGTGAAAAGGAAGCTGATTGAGTGACACAACACATGGACAGCAGCACTGCATCTGAGCCACAAATGGGTGCCCTTCTTCTGGTAAGCTCTGTTAGGGCTTGGTTTGGTTTCAGTTATGTCTGGTGGAGAATGAAGGTACAAAGAGGGGCGATTTCTGAAATAAAGGGATCCTCTTCGGATGCACAAGGAAGTCCATGGGGCTTTGTTCCCCATTGCTACAAAAGGCTGGCCTGAATTGGGACCTATAAAGGCAGTGAAAGATGTGCACCTGTCTTGTAACAATTTTGGCTACGTTAGGAATTGGTCGATCTAGAGGAGCTTGGGAAGGAGCTCAAGGAATTCAAGTGTATGCCCCTCACCTATCAGGTGAGTAACCAGTGGAAGCCATATGGGAGGTGGAATATTCCTGGAACAAAGAAAGAGCTTGGGCCAGGTATGGCAGCTCTTACATCGACAAAAAATATTGCTGATTTGAAATTCAGCACCCTGCTGGACTGGGTGTCCAGTCATGTTAAAGATCTTCCCTTTAGTGGGCCCCATCAATCAGAAGTCTGTCAAGTGTAGGGCAGAGACTTTTTGAAGTGGCCAGGGATGGTGATGTCAAAGTTTGCAGGCACCTCACTACAGGGGGGACAACTGGGGTGGCCATTAAAGGAAGCTGTGTCAATGTTGGCCATCATGCAGCTTCAGGAGCCAATTCCCCTGAGCCCTCAGCACCACCAGAACCCATCAGGTTGCCTTGAGATTATCCCATCTGCTGTGGAATTGCCTTACCCAAATAAAAATCCCTGCGTGGTTGGCCCCCTCTGCATGGAACCCCTAGACTGCAAGCAAGTGTTGGATTCCCTTCCTTCCCAGAATGATGGCATTGTAATCCAGCGTTGGCAGAATTGTAGGGAAGCTGTGATGGAGAAGATGACCTGGCAGTACTTATTGCCTGTCCAGTTACATATGAGCCAAACAATCGCCCAGCTTACAGGGAACTACACTATAAATTAATTAAAGAACTGAGGACTCTACTAAAGGAAAGCAACATATCATGTCCTAAGTTACCCAGAGTCCATAAGCTCCGTGTACGCCCTCATATCTAATGACTGGGAAAGGATAATGAGAATGATCTTAACAATGATGCAGTTTGCAGTCTGGCTCACCCATTACCATGAGCTGTGTAGTACCCAGGATGGAGTGCTGTGAGGCAGAAATCCAGCTATTGTTGTCATGCAGCTAACTGGAGATGGGTGACCTTCCCTTGTATGCAAAATGTCACTGCAGTGTGACCCTGTCAATGGACCAAATGTTTTAGAGATGCAGCCAGCAAAACCAACAAATCTGCAGTGATTTGTTGTGCAGGTGACTCTGTCCTGTGTCATAAGAGGGTATTAATGTTAAAGGATGCTTCCATGCAAATTTTAGAATTGGCTGCTCTTTGATATGCCTTTCAGTTATTCTCACAGGAACCGCTTAACATTGTAACTGATTCCTCATATGGTGCCAATGTGATATTCCATTTAGAATCTTCTTATTTAAAATGTGAAAAATCAACTTTTGTTTATAGAGTTGAGAAATTATGGACTGTAATATCGTTGCTGTCTGGGTGAAAATAGGACGGCGGACGGAGACGAGAGATCTCTATAAGCTGAATCCTAAAACTTAATTTTTATTACAAAAGGTAGGGGGTAAGCTTGGACCCAGTTTAGAGCTGCTTGCAGCAGCTCTGAGCTGGCCCACGTGGGGGAGGAGGAAAGGCTGAGGGACAAAGCAAGAGAGGGGAAGAGAAGAGGTAAGAGAGGAGGTAAGAAAAAGGGGCAAGAGAGGAAGTAAGAGAAGAGAGGGAAGAGGCAAGAGAGTAAGAGAAGTAGGCAAGAGAGAAGAGAGCAAGAGAGGAGAAAGTAAGAGAAGTAAGAGATGAGAAGAGCAGAAAGTAAGAGAGCTAAGTTCTGGTTACAATGCAATAAATCTTTTTCTATGTTGAATATTCTAAATTCCACTAACCAATCTCCTGTAACATACAAATTCTACAGTATTTGCATACAGCCAATAAGAATCCTTACATTAACATACCTATCACCAACCAGAGGGTCTTGCATGTCAAACAAGGGGATTACTCATCCGGACATACCAGCTTTTCAAGTGTTTATCAACTAGGGTTTTGGTATGTCGAAGGCCGCCTTCATTTCAATTCTGTTCACAGTTTCCACATTTTTAAAATCTTCCGTGAGGCAATCACATTCACAGGGCTTTCCTGTTCCATCCTTCCCTACAATGGACCTTGAATAATAGCCAGAAGCATGATTTTTTACGTGTTACATGTTCGCTCCTACACAGATTTACCCAACTTTGTTGCAGAGAGTAACAACTATGTAGACATCAGTGGTGACAAATATAGTACCAAATACTTTTGCACAAGTCAAGTTATCTCATGACTTTTTCCACCAGAATGCTCGCTCTCTTTGGAAGCAATTTCAATTAACTTCCTCATGAGCTCATGAGATCCTTCTGTCTTGTCCCTCCTGTTGTGGGGTTGCTTCTGCTCCTTTAGCAGAAGGCACTAACCCCCAAGGTTTAACTGCTAACTCCATTTGGCAAACTGATGTCAACCGTATCTCAGAGTCTGGTTGTTTAAAATATGTTCACATATCTATTGACACCCATTCTCATTTTCTAATGGCAGCTGCCCACACCAGAGAGAAGGCCTGTGATGCTCTCTAGCATTGGCCCACCTGTTTTGCCACCCTGGGCCTTCCCAACTCCATCAAAATGGACAATGGACCTGCCTACACCTCGGAGTGAGTTTGTAGCTTCTTGCAGCAATGAGATATGACTCACAATATGGGCATTCCCCACTCTCCCACAGGACAAGCTATTGTTGAGCATGCCTATAGACTATGCTTGAAAAACACAAAGAAGAGTTGGGGTGCCCTCATGACAGACTAGCTAATGCTCTATATGTCCTCAATTTTTTAAATCAGGATGAGATTGGACAGACTGCATACAAGAGACAGCATTCCTTCAACACAAAGGCTCAGCTAAGACCTCCAGTGATGGTGAAGGATTTACTAACCAGGCAATGGAAAGGACCCCATGCGGAAGGGGTTATGCCTGTGTCTTCACAGGCCACCATGTGGAGTGGCTTCCATCCTGGTGTGACCTTTTGTAGAACCATCCTGATCCAAAGTGCATATAGCTGCTATGTTATAGGCATATGTTACAGTTTTTGTAAAGTTAGTTATTATTGTTGTCACTGTTATTGATGTTTTAGGAGTAGTTTAGGTTTTTCTTAGTAGATTTTCATTGCATGAACAAGAAAAAAGGGGAGATGTGGAATATGGTTTTATTTCAGTTATGTCCAGTAGAAATTAAAAGTATAAAGAGGGACAATTTCTTCAATAAAGAGATCTTCAGATGCATAAGGAGCTCTGTGTCACCTTATTATCTATTGCTACAGTTCCTCAAAGACACATTCTGAGACTAAGCATGCTTGATATTTTCTCACATGGGAGAGAAGATAAGGCATGATTCAACTGACAGGTCCCACTTGTGCTGCTTCTGATCAGCACAAAGCCAGTGGTGAAGGACTTCAGCTTTTTTCAGTGGGGAAGAATTGGGCATGACCACCGTGTATGTCACAGGTTATTCCATAAAGTGTCGAATGTGCATTCTGCAAAGGTCCTGCTTCCTTTGACCACACCTCACCAGAGGCATTCAATAACTGTAAGGGCATATGAATAAACAGAATTAGGAAATTGGTAAATATTAAACCTCCACTTAGAGGTCTAGGGAATATTTCACCTTGTCTACCACACTGAATTAATTATCTATAGCCCTTCTTTTTATGTTCCATCCCAATTAAGGGAGTCAAACAGTCCAGAAGAGGGACATGCATAGAGGAAGAATAAGCCTTCTCATTTATGTGAGAATAATACAGGAATATTGACTAATGTGGATTTAAATTGTGTATGAAAATGGCTTTTTCCCAGCACTGCTTGCATTCAAAATGGTTTCTGGCAACATTCATTTTTACCTTGTTACAGATCAGGTCTAGACTTTCACTTCAAATATTCCCTATTACATAAAAATCTATTTAATGATGTTGTGTTTTATTAGTTCACAAGAACCATTGTATAACTGCTTCCTCAGCCCACATTAGGTGTGGCAATGTTGTATAAGTTGCACTAAAGCAGGAGCTCTGGCATGTGCTGTCACTTCCACTAGACATTCTCTGCCTTTCCCGTGTGTAATGCATCTCAGTCTAGTGCTCAGTCTAGTTTGGAACAGAATAGCTGAAATAAAAGCTTTATTATAACATTTTGAGAATTATTTCTGCTTTCTGCATCTTCAGTTCTTCCCTTTGGGCTCTTTTCCTTCTGTGCTGTTTTTCCTTTTTTGCTTGAAAGGGCTGGTGTTTACGTACACAGTCATGTCTTCTCAAGTGTGCTTGGGGAAGGAACTTCCATCAGCTCCCTCGAGAGTGTGGAAGAGGAGTTCTCTATAAGCAGTGACTTTCAGAAAGTGACTGGAAATTTCCCTAAGGTCACCTTGTTCATCCTTGCCCACAAGAGTTTTAACGTTGTAAAATCTTCCTTTGAAATATGAAAATCCACTGCTGTCTTTCTTTTTTGCAGATTACCTTTCCTATAAATATTACATCGCTCATCCCAGACCTCCTCCCATTAACAGCTATTAATGTCTTAATAACCCTGGCATTCACTAGGAAAATGCACTTCACCTTGTATCACACATTCAGATTGGAATGGATCTTCTCTTTCAGAGAAATGGCATTTTTTCCAGGAGATGCTTGCTATTCAGAGATTGTATTTCACATGGCAATTGAAAGGGATTTAATGATCCATTTATAATAATTAGATCTGCCGTGTTTTAGTTCTTAATATATTTTGTGAATGATTAACTGCAGTACCTCCCATCTGGACCCAGTAATGCTTGATGGGGCTCTTTACTCCGTCAGGTCTGGAAAGTTTCATAAAAAGAGTAATTTCAAATAATGAAAGTTATAAGGGTGATGTGTAAGTATTTATATGACACACCTATTCAAATCATTTGTCATGCCATGGAATTTCTGGAATAGAACTCTCAGAATGAAAAGTGTTATGCTGTCTTTAACAGTTCAATGTTTTATTTACTCTATGACCTTATTTTTCAATAACATTTTAGGTCTACCAGACCTAACACAACCAGAAATTGTAGCCTCAGGCTGCATTTGCCAGTTAAATAGCATGACTGTGTTATACCAGGGGAGTCTATAAGGATATAATAGCTTCATAGCCAGACTAAAATGTAATTAATCATCTATTAAGAACTGGAAAATAACTGTAATTGGTCACCCTGTATAGCAGGAGCTGGTTAGGCAGAGAATTAATGAGTTTAATGTTAAGTCATTTCTCTCACCACTTTACCTAAATATCTTACTGTAATCATTTACTCATATATTTCTTCATCTTTTCATTCATTCATTTATGCTCCCAGTATCAGCTTGATCTTGAAGTCTTTACTTTCTTTTATTTCTGGAAATTTTCAACATGTTACACGAGCTCATATTTTGGCACTTTGATGAATGAAATATGAAAGTGCTAATGGAAGAATAACTCTTTACCTGATTAATCACACTCTAAAACTCAAAGAAAATAATAATTAGACAAGGATGCCAGTGTAAAATATGAATGCCAAGTGGCTTTATCTTCACCTAAGACATGCCAAACCCTGATGGTTGCCTTCTTGATAAAAGAAAGTCTATTTCCTTCTTCTGGATTTCAGTAGTGATTGAATTGACAGTGTCAAACTTCTCTAATGAAGCAAGAAAGATTGGGAACTGACACACACATTGTAAAATGTTCAAGAAATTTTATATACTGGGGATGAATGTGGGTTGTATGAAAAGGAGAAGAAATTTGTTTGAAAAGGGAGGTTGTTCCATTTCCAGAATGGATTCCAGAACGGGTTGGATGATGTGTGTCCTGCTCCAGGAGATTTGTGGATCTGGAGACTGAAGAGATCCTTCCAAGGCCTGTCTTACTGAGGAGGGAGGGAAGGAGGTGACATATTCAGACACAGAGCAGGAGGAAAAATTCAGCAGTAGCATCTTGAATACAACTGTGGAGGTGAGGTTTTATTAGACAAAGAGGAAACTTTCCTGAGATAAGAGTCACACGTACCTGGACATCTGCTAGTTGTGTGGACTCTGAGGAAAAGTGTGTCCTGGAGGAATTGCCAGAGCAGATGCAAAAGTTTTCAATAATTCAGCTCAGATCTAACAAGAAAATCAACATTCAGATATTTTAAAGCTGTAGCAAGTGTTTCACATGCATATTAATGTGAAGTGTCACTGGATCCTTCAGACACTGCTGGGACACAAAGAATAACCACAATACAAACAATGGGAGGCACCAGCAGACTTTATTAGAATTTTCAGGCACTGTCTTACACTCTGCCAGTCTGAAGCAGATGAGCATAAATTGAACTTCATGCTAACTTGCTTTGGGCAATGAGCACCAGAATTTTTAATTAATTTTTAGTGAATTAAGGTAAATTAATTTTTTTTTTCAACAAAAATGACATTATTAATCTGCTCTACAGTCTGCATATATGATGGGCAATGTTGATGGTGTCATTAATGATATTGATTAATAACTGCAAGGTGGCTGTGAAGGCTGGTGAAACCACTAAAAACTGAGTAGCTTGGCACAGAAATAATTGCTAAAAACACAGGAATTTAAGGATTTAAAAACAACTAGATGAGGATAGAAGGAAAACTACTGAAGCTGGAAAGAAGAATGAAGCTCTACATTGTGAAGGTTGTTGAATACAGATATAGTTTGCACAAAGATGTGGTTGAGTCTCTATCCATGGAGATATTCAACCCCAAACTGGACATGTCCTTGAGTGACCTGTCCTCACTCTGAGCAGATTGTTTGCACTAGATGATCTGCAGAAATTCCTCTCACCTTCCAACTTCAACTAATCTGTGTGATTTTGTATGAAATTATGGTAGCATAGAAACCTTCACTTCTGATGTTTGCTCATCTTTCAGTGCTTGATTTTGTAGCACTCTGGGTGTTTTACTGCTGTGGGTACATGTGCATGTATAGGGATGGGGAATATGAACATGAATATATATATATAAAAACTAAAAATAGGGAGTGCAGTATAACATATGACATAATTTGCACATCAGGCTTGGCTGCCAGTCCTGTGAAGGCTACTTTTTCTCCTTAGGACAGAGACTGGGGAAAACTCTGATTTAAAAGGAAGAAAACAAAAGGATTTTTTCCAATGTCTGATTTATGACCTACAGCACAACCATACAAAATCCTCTGAGTTTACACTGTCTATTGATAACACTGGAAAATCAACATGTATGCATGGAGTAAAGAAATCCACGACTGCAGGAAATGCCAAAGTCCCTGGTGTTGGCTGGATCCTATGCTCTGTGCATGAGAAGAGCAAGGAGTCACTCTGAAAACAAAGCCACATTTGTCCATTCACTATGCCAGGATATGCTTGAGGAAAGGTTTTCTTTTGACAGATGTCATGAGATAAGGGCTGAGGCAGGAAGGCAAGCACAGCCCCATATATTTGTGTGTAGGGTGTTTGGGTTGCTTTAACCTGTTCTTATATCAACCTTCCTCAGCCAGATCCACAGGGAATTGAGGAAACAGCTGGCTCAAAAAGGGAGTTAACTAGTCAAATAATTTATCAAAGATAGATATCTGAGAGGATGTCCTGTAAGCTCCATCACCTTTTCTCTTCTAGAAGAACTTGTTCAAATCTAGAGTGGATCAATGTTGGCCAGATTTTCATCCAGGGAGAAAATGAATGCATGACTAGGTCCTGCTTTAATGGAGGCTTTGTGTCTCCATACAGAGATTGCTGCTCTCATCTATCATTGCTACCAATCTTCACTTGACCGCAGCAAAAGAATTGTGTGCAGAGCATGGATTGTGGGGCTGCAGTCTAGTCTTTGTATTTTGCACTTCGGAATGTAGGGAAAAAAAAAAGTAAGAAATGCATTTCCTGAAGTAGTCAAATGGCATAAAAATAAAAGGGAAGAGAAAAGAAATGAGGGGTTATATCTCCTGATTTTTTTCTGCATTTTTCTGGTGAACTTTGAAAAAAATGGCTGAATATTTTTCATCTTCAGAGAGTAAAAAGTATTAAAAGGAATGATAAGCATGTCCAGAAGTAAAATAATAATAATAATAATAAAAGAATAAGAGCAAGAAGTTTAAACAAAGTTAAAAAACATGAACAAACCTCCTGAAAATTTCAAAATTTCAAGAGACACTTTTAGTATTACTTGTTTTTAAAGTTAGGGCCTGGGGAAGCCAAATATTTTTCAGATACGTGAAAGAAATAGAATTTTTAGCTCATGTAGATATACAAGCTGCCTGAATAAGGGGCACAAAACTGCTAGAACTTGGAATCTGAGTGCCAAAGTCACAAAGGACATAAGGAATAAACAGCAGCATCTGCAGACCGGCTCAGTGCCATGGAAAGAGAGACAATCCTGAATTTGAATGGGGAACCAGATTGCAGGAAGAGCCTCATCTGGTCTTCCACAAACATTTGACTCTCAAAAACCAACAGAGCTGTGAGTTTCCATTTGGTTTTATTGTCATTCTCAGTGAATAGGGGGAGCAAAAATGGCAGGAGAGGGAATGAGGATGGCACAGAGAGCTTTTAGAAAGTACTTGGACAGTCCTGAGGGCTTTGGAATCAGATGAGAAGGGAGACTGAAAAGAAATAGAGCAAAGTATATCTCATCAATTGACAGAAGGTTTCATAGAATCCTAGAAGAGGGAAATGCAGAGAGGAAGAACGTGCAGCTTGTTCTGGTGAAGCTGTGGTGCCTAAGCTGGCTGCCTGGGAAAGCAGTGCTACCTGTTCACAATATGACAGCATTTTATGCAGGAACAAAAATAGAAGGAATAATATTTTCCAACTTCAAAGAAGACTGGGTGTCCAAAAAGAGATCTAAGGAGGGTTGTGATCTACTATGTTGAACTAATTATTAATGACCAGACTGATTTAAAAATGTTAGCAAGGATGTGGCTAGGAGCCAGGACAGTGTGAAATGTGAGTCAAGATTAGAGTTTTCAGAAAGAAAAGGAGAATAAAACTTTATGGCACACTAATCAAGGGCTGTGGAAGAGAAGGCATGGTGTGAGGATATGAAGGGTAGAGCTTGAATCAGGAGAGGTGTCTGAAAAGCCCTTGAAAGGGAGAATAGAAAAAAAGGAGTGGCTGTTTATATCAAAGGAAGTTTACCATCGTATATGCAGAAATGAAAAAAAAAATCTTAATTCTGTCCATGTGCAATAATGTTCCAAAATACTTAGTGAAACAATAGCATCAAAAGCAAAGAAAATGAGAGAGTAAAGCATGGAGTGAATATTCATTAAAAAAAGAAAAAAATAAATCTTGTGCCATGAGAAATTTGCACAGAGTTGGGCTGTTGTCCTCCTGCTGTAGTTGTTACAGTTCTTGGACTGAAGTCCAAAACAAAACATAAAAGGAAGATCCAGCCAAACTACAGCTGGCAGATTATTGCAGATTCCTGGCAAACTGCTGTGAATGTGCCTCGCTTGCATTTTCTTTACAACCTTCACTAGGAGCTACTTCAGCCTCTCCAGTAATGAAGATGTGACTCTCTCATTTACACATATTGAAGCTGTTCCATTTTAACATAAATAATTATTCATTGGAGCAGGAATTAAGAGAAAGTGTCCAGCATCCCAGGTGAATGCCCAAACTACTGTATTATGGAGAAATTCCCATTTTCTCTTGCTCATTAAGTCTTAATTCAGCTATGCAAAGCAGAGCAGTGTCAACAGAAGTAAATGAAATGGCTCTGTCCCAAATAACTGCACAAAACACTGAGGAGGGCATCTCCAGAGAAGGTGAAAAGCCTATGTTCATTTTAAAACAGACCTTTAACACTTAAGAAGACATAGCCACATGAGTACAGAGTTTTCTTGAGCCAAGTTTCTTCATTTACACCTGGAGCACAAATCGGTTAAATTACAAATTTACTCATCCATAGAAAAAAAAAATAAAAAAATCTGTGGGAAGGGCTCCCTTCTGTCACAGTATGTTTCTTTCATTCTTATAGAATTTCCAAGAAAAAGAGAGAAAACATAATTCATGGAGATTTTCCACCAACCTTCAGAAATATTAGTAAAACTTCTGTTTGCCGACTCTTTTTCACAAATGAAGAATATGGGCTTTAAAAAGAAACAAAATAGTAGGATCCAAGTTAGCCAGAGTGATACTGCTCTAAATATCAGTTTTTCATGTGCCAGTTATACCTCCCAGTGTCTTGGTACATTGCTTAGATAACTGTGAATACCTTTGCAAAAAGGCAGAACAAAGAATGTAGTTTGTGCATTTAGGCTAGTCAGCTAAGTAAGGTCGTGAAAAACTTACATCAACATGCAGCCATTGATTAACATTTTGAGAAGAATCAGATGTAAAATCACTACTGCTGTGAGAGGCAGCTCTCGGGGAGCATGAGTCAGTGAGAGCCTGGTACAGAGTGCATGGATCAGATGGCACAGCTGAGAAAGGAAAAGGCCCTGGGTTGACCGCGGTGAATGTGAGCCGGAGTGTGCCCAGGTGGGCAAGGAACCCAGGGGCCTGTGTCAGCCCAAGTGTGGGCAGCAGGACCAGGGCAGTGACTGTCCCTCTGTGCTGGGCACTGGGGAGGCCACACATCAAATGCTTTGTGCAGTTCTGGGCCCCTCACTGCAGGAAAGGTCTTGAGGTGCTGGAGCGAGGCCAGAGAAGGGCAATGGAGCTGGGTAAGGGTCAGGAGAGTCAGTCCTGTGAGGAGGAGCTGAGGCAGCTGGGGAAGAAAAGGAGGCTCAGGAGGACCTTACTGCTCTGTACAGCTCCTTGCAGGGAGTTTGTAGCAAGGTGGGGATCGATCTCTTTCCCAGGCAACCAGTGATGGATAGCACGAGAGGAAAAGACCTCCAGCTGTACCTTGGGGGAGGCTCAGGTTTGCTATCAGGAAGATCTTTTTTCACTGACAGGGTTGTTAAATGTTGGAACAGGGAGGTGGTGGAGTCATCGTCCCTGGAAGTGTTCAAGAAACAGCTGGATATGGCATTTAATGTTATTGTTTTGTTGATGTGGGTGTGTTTAGTAAAAGGCCAGACTTGATGATTTTTTCCAACCCTAATGGTTCTATAATTCTATGATGGTCAAGACTGATGGCATTATTTATACATACCACCAGGATTTCAATGTCAGATTTCTGTGCCTTCCTTTCTTCTTTTTATCCCAGGTGCAGCTGAGAGATGCTGGATATTTGTTGTCAGGTCAGCTTTGATTTGGCAACCTTTGAAGAACATGGGACCAAGAAACCTGCGCATTTCCTATGAAAGCCATCAACTAAGATCATACTGGAATTTGTATCCCTCTTGCCTGATGATCAGGGTAGAAAAACAGTATTTTTCAGAAGATTACCTTTATTTTGTAAAAGCATTTGCTGTTGCACATACCTCCTACACTTTTGTTTTCTGTTTCTCATAACAGCCTTACAAAGCTTTCATCAGCCTTCCTCTAATGTGTTCATTTAGGGCTGCCCCATGTGGTGTAGATGCTTTTTTCAGACAATGCCAGTGACAAAAATCAGATTTGATGATGCAGGCAGTCAAGCAGAGCTTTAGCAGTAGCTTGTTACTTCTGGGTTATGCTACAGAAGAATTGATGGCACACTCACATTTTAGGATAAAAGGAATATTTTTCTCAGAGAAAAAACACAATGATTTTATGCATTTGATATTTTTTGTTGACTTTAAATACATGATACCCAGCGAAGCATTTGCCCTGAGCCCATTAAGTGGTAATGCTGAGGGTTACAAAAGCGAGGATACCTTGAGTACTCAGTCAGTATGGGAAGCTGCTTTGCAAGAGAAAGTTCTTGCACGCCACAGGATCAGGATATTGCTGGCTGTGTGACAAGCTTTGGAAATAGTTTTAAACATTGTCCAGAGCTGACTGCTGCGTGCAGATTTATCTAATGCACTCAAGAATGTGCTGTCAAAGAGATGGCATGTGTCCCTCTTCCATGTACAGCAGCATCCTACACACTGGTGTAGCACAAAGGAACTTTTCCATTCTGCACCATGTTCTGGTGGGTGAAAAGGCACTTGGACTGCCTGAAGTGAAAGGCTTTTAGTTTTCTTTTCTTCATCTACTGAAGCATTTGCTAGCTTTGTCTGTTTATGGTCACGCTTTCTATGAATTTTTCATTATAAACAGCTAAAGGTTTAGTAAATAATTAATTGCTTCTATAAGCATCTTACAGACACAAGCACCTGGATAAGAAACACTTTTTAATTATGAAAAACTGTGGAGTGGTCAACATATTGGGTTGCTGGGCATTCTAAAAGCTACTTTCAGAATGCTTATTAAAAGATAAGTTATAAATTAACCCTGTATGGATAATCTTCAAGGAATATTTGACTACATGTATTTTCAAAATTAGCATTACAAGAGTTTGGGGTAATTCCTCTATGTTTCTTCTTTGTCTGACCATGAAAATAGCTGTCAGGACTCTGGTTTGTAGCCAATTTCAGATAAAACCTGGCTGTATGAGCTCTGAGCTGTCTTGGGACTGGGAGTCCTGTGAAAATTTACATTGGAGCACTTTGGAGTTGTGCAACCTACATTGGTTCTGGAGGTGATGCAGTTGAAGTCTTGGTCTGGAGAGAAGGGAACAGTTCTGGCCTTCCCATGACACTGCACAACTCAGAAAATGAGAAATAGAAACAATCCTTTGCACTGCACAACTCAGAAAATGAGAAACAGAAACAATCCTTTGCCCTGCCTATGCTTCCTCACTACAACCAGCTCTACTGAGCCATGCTTCCCTGTGAACTTGGGAATTGTCCTAAATAAACAAAAATCTCGTGTCAGCAAAGCAAGTGCAAAGAATTAGATCACAGGAGGAAAAAAAAGAAAGTTCTCTTAAAAGAGGAACCCATACCAATCCCAACTAGAGGCCTGTCCCAAGAATCCTTCTGCCACAATCAGTCTTTTACATAGACAGACAAATGCTCAGTTCACTCCTCAATCCCATTCAAAGGGGCATTTAGTGAACTCAGTCCAAAACATAAGTTTGCTGACAAACTTTTTAAAAAGTGTTTAAAAAGTAAAAAAAATTAATGACATAGATAAATAACACAACAATCATATAAACTCAGGATTTCACAAAATAATTTCAAAGTCTGCCTGCACTATTGTGAACCTTTTCCATAACAACCATTTGTTTCTATATTATAACCAAACTATAAAATTGTTTAAAACCATTTAGAAATAAAGCTGTCCTGACTGTCTCACTTACCCAAATGCATCAAACTGAAAAGGACAAAGAATACCAAACCAAACTCACCTATAGATCTAGCCCAAAAATCCCTTCTGCCACAACCAAAATCTTTGATAGACAAAGATTTAATTTAGCACCAGTGCTAATGTCAGCCAATAGCTCACATTTAGAGAGGGAATTCAGCACAGGCACATCCATGGGAAAAGGACAATTGCTTTTTCCAGTGATTCTTTAATTCTCTGTGAGGGTGGTGAGGTACTGGCACAGTGGCTCAGAGAAGCTATGGGTACCCCACACTTGGAAGTGTTCATGGCCTGGCTAGATAGGGTTTTAAGCAACCTAGTCTAGTGGAAGGTGTCCCTGCCCATGGCAGAGGGTTGGAATGAGATCTTTGGGGCCCCTTCCAACCCCAACCATTCTGTGATTGTCTCTCCACTGGAAGCCAGGGTTTCTCTCAAACAGAACTCCTAAGCTTCTACAGTTGCATGGAAGGGGCAGGGATTAGAACCTCTTTCTGTTGTCCTTGATTGTGAGATCAAAGCTGTAGGTTGTGGAATACCAAGGGGTCCCTGCATGTTTTGAGTGCCTACAGTGGCTTCAGCCTCATCTTATGGACTGGATATTTATTTTGCAATCAATCTCTTTCATACATTGATAAATGGAGTGTGTTTGAAAATATAAGGGGAAAAATGTATAAAAAAAGAGAAGAGGCTTCTCTCACAGGTTTGAAAAATAGCTTCACAGTCCAACAGCCTGCTGTCCCTCCTCCACCCTCTTTCCGTGCCTCTCAGCACATTGCCTGGCCGCGTTATTCGCGGTTCAGCTCCCGCTCCCGTGCTGGGGCCGGTCACCTTCTGCAGTCAGGTGGCTGCAGAAGTCACGCAAGCGGGTCAGTGCCTGGGCTCTCTGCACTCAGGGGACAGATCCTGCACAGAGGCTTGGCTTGGGCTGCTGTGTTGGAGCTTCCATCAGCATCTCTCCTGCCTGAGCTAAAAAACACGGGGCCGGATTGATGGGGATGTCAGAAGTACATTTTCCCAGAGGTCAACTTAATCCTGGTAATGATGCAATGCTGCAGTGCACTCCTCCAAATCCAATCAAAGAGCACAGTGGTTTGGGCCCTATCAAATGAAGTTCAAGGTAAGCATGTGAAACGTGGCTGCTCCTCAGCTGTTGGCAGCTTTCCTAAGTGTTGGTAATCAGATCAGAGCAAGAAAAAACCTGCCATCTCCAGAAGAAACTTTCACACAGAAAACGATGACACTTGGGTTCAGCTTTGTTAGCAAGGCTTTGTGCTTTCCTCTTTCTGATTTTAAAGCCCATTTGTTTTAGATCCTGATTATTTCTAAAATTCCAATAATTTTGGTGTTTCGTTTTACTGGTTGAAACCATGTCTGGAGTGGGAATTCCTGATTTGTTCTCAGGTGTGAGCAGACAAAATACATTGGGGAAACTCAAACCCTTTTTAAAAGTCCTTAAATTGAGTGTCAAGAAAGTTGACATGCCAGAAAGCATTGTTCATTTCTGGAACTCTTTGGTCTTTGTCTTTGAATATGGTGCTAATAACACCAAGGCTGTTAGTGGGTTCAGTCCCTGCCCAGGCCATTCACTTAAGAGTCAAACTCTCATTGTGAGGCCGTCCCAACTCAGAATCTTCTGGGATTCTTTTCCCAGTAAAGGCATTGATGTTCAAAAGACAGGATCAGGGAGTATAAGAATCTGTATGATTAATCTGATATTGGGTAAGTACTGTAATATTTCTTCTGTATGATTTTAATCCATCAAACAGTAAATGCACCAGCAAAAATTCACACAGCTATTGACCTGGTTTATTCCATATTAAATATTAATTGCAGTTTCTTCATCATGTCCTATTGAAGTTTCCCAGCTGTGTGAGAGATATATACATATTTACCTTTTACATAATGCCATGCAGAAAGCACGTAGCATTGATGGACACACTTGTTGTTTCTCCTTCAGAACACCTGAGTTAAAGTAAATTAAAAGTACCCTATAGACCTATAAGGTACTCAGTTTTACCTCATCCAAAAGAGAATTTTCTGGCTTTGAAGAATGGCTCTTTCTCTTTCTCTTTCTTTCTCTTTCTCTTTCTCTTCTCTCTCTTTGCATGTTCTGGTCCCCAGTGAAACACATGGCAGCGAGGACACTCATCTGTGGCTGGATTTTCAGAATTAGGCTCGGTATGAGCAGGATGTTGTGGACCTTTCTCAGGTGGTTCCAGGATATGGTTGATTCTTAATTACCTGTGAGGGGATTACTCAGGACACGGATTAACTCTGCTGTGGCTGCAAACCACTGAGGCCAGACCTGCCCGAGCTGGCTCAGATCTGCAGCCAGCAGGACTTTGCTGGCTCTGTGCTGTGGATGTTTGTGGGTCTGAGCTCCCCTGGGATGTCCAGCTGCTTCAGGAAGGTTAAGCTTTCGCCTTATTTAGTTTTTTGCTTGTGTGTTACCTTGCAGAATCAGGATTCTACTGCAAATCACTGTCATGGCAATGAGTTAATAATACTGAAATCTAGCTAAACTTAAGTTATTAATATAAAACCTGCTTTGAAGGAAAATGAAGTCCTGAGCTAGTTATTTAAGACTTTATTCTTTCTGTTTCAGAATCCCTGATTTCAGTTTTCTCATGCACTTAATATTCTCATCTCCTGGTTTACAAGCACTTTCCAAGTTTCTGCAGTGTTTTTGCACTGGTGTGATGTATAAGTGAATCAGCTCCTCTCAGATTTATTTGACATTCCCAACTCTGCCTGAGCAAGTGTTTCTTTGGAATCTGGTTGCTCTGAGTAAACTATGTTCTTGCCAGTGTTTACTGAAGGGATTTATTGACTGGGAAATGCAACTATTTCTTTCACACTGATTGCAACTCTTGCCAGCCGCTGTTTTGAACTGTGTTTTGTTTTCTGAAGAGCTCATTACCCTGGCCAAGCCTTTTGTTTTACTCAAGTGCAGTTTGCAAGTCTACTATCTTCATCTCAGTTATTTCATAGAATATCATGATTTGGAAGGGTCCAACAAGGTTAATTGCTTGTTTTAGTTTTTTTGTTAGCTTGTTATTCAATAATTTTAACTTTCTTCATAACTATGGAGGAGTTGCCCGTGAAAGCTCTGGTCATCCCAGGGCTAAATCTGAAAGGTCCTAGAGCAGTGGATAAGATAATACACTAATCCTCATTGTTCATGCAGACATGGTCCCTTTTGAGCACCCCTGGGCACTTTCATTGATGTTCTGATGCAACAACCACAGAATCATAGACCAGCAAGGTTAGAAAAAGATGTCCAGGGTCATCAAGTCCAACCATCCAGACTGGATCTTCCATCTTCTGATCTGTTGTACTCTCCCACTGCTGGGCAACTCCAGCCTCAGCTGCAGGAGTCGTGGGG
Organism: Thryothorus ludovicianus; assembly: GCA_013397245.1. Classification (NCBI taxonomy): domain Eukaryota; kingdom Metazoa; phylum Chordata; class Aves; order Passeriformes; family Certhiidae; genus Thryothorus; species Thryothorus ludovicianus. The sequence goes on from VZTB01003723.1 coordinate 563,160, forward strand.
AACCAGGGATCAGTTTGTGGTCCAGCTGAACGGCCATGGTGGTGGCAAAGGGCATGAAGCTGTAAAAGCAAATTTAATTCAGTAAGGCCAATGCAAAGCATTTGTTCTAGGCAGGAGCCCCAGATTAGTCTTCAAAGCAGTCTCCTCCTCTCTTCCATTCATGGTTAACAAAACTCATGTGCTGCTAGGAGAGCAGCTACATCAGATGCTGAAATTTGTTTTATCTTTTCCTAAAGTTTGATTCTGTCAAGGAGTGAACTGACAGGTCCCAAAATCTGAGAAATCTGAGGGAACCTGATCTCAGCAAAGCTTGTTTGTTTGGAACTGTCTTTTCAAGGAATGTTTTCTTTGGTGATATTTTGTTTTCTAAGTATGCTCCAGAATGAAAGATGGGCTTTTCAGGGAAGGAAAACATTTAAAACTAAATTTTACCCTGACATATTCCATTCTTTGTCTGGGGTAGGATACAAGAACAGACATGGCAAGTCAGAAGCCCCCACTAATTTTTTTAAAAAACAGAAATTATGGTAACATAACCTCTGGTTTGTTCTTGGGAAAAAGTAGCTGGGACAGCTCTAAAGTACTGCAATAGCCATTCATGCACATGATTTAAATCAGCCTGTTCTGCTGACAAGATGAAACCTACAGGAAATGGGTTTTACTTGCTCCTTAAATAGATAATTTGGGGAGGAGACGGGACGTGAAATGAGGGAATTTGACAGGAGAAGCAGTTGAGATGGTGACAAACTTCATGAAAAATACGTTTAGTAGGCATTCAGAAAAAAGGAATTCTTTACTTATAAAGATGACATTTTCAGATAATATCCCTTGAATACCGACTTTTGTTTTGTGTTATTTTCTGACAATTTTATGTGCGAAAACTTCCTTACCTGCTCCCATTTTTACTATTTCTCTGAGCCACAGGGTAGAAAAAAGGTGAGAAGACTTGAATTCAAGGAATAAAGGATGAGTGTGGTTCAGAAATTACCCATTTCTCAAGGCCACGTACCACACATTATCCAAAAGATTAGAGGAGTATCCAAAGCACGCTGAGTGAGGAGGGGTCTGTCTTCCCTCTGCTCAGCATGCAGCTGTCCAGAGCAAGCCAGAAGATGCTGACAAAAGGGATTTTAAAATCTTATCTATCCACTGCTTGATTCAGAGCTGCAGAGAGGCACCTCTGTTCCCTCTGAATCCATCCTTCTGCCACCCCTTGAAAGTGTTACAGCTCCTTCCTGGCTCTTCATTGTGTTCAGCCAGGTGATGTCGTTCTGGTTTCTCAATTTTGATTTACAGAATTCCCTCCCAAGTGCAGAAATAGTTTTTGGACATGAGGGAGAAAGAAGGGAAAGGACGTTTCTTCACCCAGGGATGGGGGCCTGGAAGGATATTTATTCCTACACAGGTCAGGATTGAGCACACCTTTTTCTCATCAGTGATCTGTATCTGTCTGACCTGTTCTTTAAAAGCTCTGTATAAAATTTTCTGAGTAATTTCTGCCCTTCATTAGCACAATCTACCAGTCTAATGTGAAACATTTACTCTGTAAATTTTTCTTCCTTGATAGGCCTCTTCCATAACCTTATATGGGCTGGGAGACCATTGATATATCTCTCTATCATTGATAAATCATTTCATGTTTTCTGAAACAGAAGAAAGCCAGTTTTCCCACAGGCCATTTTTAAACTTGCTCTCCTTGCTATTTTCCTCTGGACTCTCTCCAATCTTTCTATATCTTAGTGGGATGCCCAATCTTAGACACAACACTCCAGCTGAGGTCTCACCACCAAGATATAAAGGAGAATAATAGTAATTACCTCCTGTGTCTTCCATATGTCAATTCAGTCAGGAATGAGATGTGCCTTTTCTGCTACAGCAGCACATTGTTGAGTCCTATTTAGTGCTCAATTCTCACCCTGACTTCTTTTCTGCAGCATTGCTGCTTTGCCAGTTATTTCTTATTTTACATTGGAATTCTCCTTCCTAAGCAGAACACTTCTTTATTGATTTTGTTTATATCAAAGCAATTTCTCAATATGCCAAGACTGTTTTTGTTTGTCATCCTGCCCTCTGGGGTCCCTGCAAGACTTCTCAGCTTGGCTTTATGAGCAAATTTTGTGTATCTTTGCTATAATATCATCCAAAGTATTACAGGTAATACTGAACGAGCCACATGCATGAAAGACCCCCAGAGCAGCCCTTGTAATGCTCCCTGAGTTTGATAGAAAGCTGCTATTGACAGGTGAAATGCTGTGTTTACCTGAATCCAAGACATGTCTGTAATTTCAGCTTCACCCTTGAGCACAGGGTTCATTAAAGAGAAAGGTTTAATGACTGGACACAACTCATTAACTTCACCAGGGCAAGTTATAGACTCAGTTCCTGTATACAGAGGGACAGACAAGGGATGTTGGTTTTATTTGCATCATCTGATCTGTCATTGGAAAGAAAGAAGTTATATGTTCTCATCCAAGGCAAAGATGATAAATATCTCCTCTTTAATAGAGGGTTGAGGCACCTTCAGCTGTCTCACATTTATCAGTGGGAAAAAGCCAGATTTTGTGAGGCAGCTAATGCATGGCAGCTTTGCGTCCTGCCGTCTGTCCTCAAAGCAGCTAAGATAGACTGACTAAACAAATTTTGCATGTTTGACATTCTCAGGGTACAAAAAATAGCGTCTGGACAAATATGTTCACAATGATGAAAAACATTTTAGAAATATTCTCTGTCCCATCTTCCTCTTGTAAGCTACTTGTAAGATGCTACATGAGGCTGTAAGAAAGCCTCAGTCAAGTCAGCTGAGAACATATTTACCACTGCCTTCTCATCCAACATTTGTACTGCCGTGTCAAGGAGCAAAATTGATTGATCTGACATGTATTATTTTCAAAATCCCTGGTGGCTGTTTCCTATCAACTCTTTTTTACCAAAGTGCCTGTAGATTGTTCAGTGTCTCCTTCCAGAGGCAGCCTAAGGATAAAGGTGAGGCCTCGTGGTTTTGGGCTCTCCTTTATGTTCTCCTCTTTCTCTGCTTCAGTGCTCAGGCCTCTCTTGTGTCTTCCTCAAGTCTTCAGAGGTAATTGCAAATTGTTCACAGCTTATTTTGGTGAACTCCTTCAAAATCCTTTGAATTACATGACACCTTATGAATTTCAATAACTCTATCTTATCTACATAGTTTTTAACCTACTAATTTTCTGTTTGAGCTTTGTCCTCTTATCATCTTTTTAAAATTAATTGGCTTAAGTAGCTGTTCATATTTTTTTAACATAGTCTGCAGCAAAGCATTGAATTCTTCAGCCTTCTGTGGATCATGTACTATTTATTCTCATTCCCTGTAAAGTAATGGACCAGCAATTTCCTATGGTTTTTCCTACTTTCAATATATTTTTAAGACCTTTTTGTGTTACTCTTTATGATCCTTTCAACCCACAACCCGTTTAATCCCAAACCCTCACTGAGGTTTTTATCCCTCGTCCTTAATGACAGACTTTTTTTTTTTCCCCCTTTTGTGCCATTATTTCTTTTTCTTAGTTTATTTTCGGGCCCTTAAAGTACTCCTGATGCAGTTGTAATGGCTTCTTACTGTGCTCTCTATCCTTCCCCTGTATCAAGATAGGCTGCTATTGTGCCTTTAATACACTCTCTTACTGTAACTGCCAGCTCTTCTGCCCTCCTTTATCCCTTAAATTACCTACCCAAGAGACCCTTTAGATGAGTTCCCTGAGCTTGCTGAAATTTGCTATTTTTAATTTAATTTTTTTTTTGGAACTTTATTATCCTTACTCTTTTTTGTCTGACTCTTTCCTTTTTTTCTCAGAATAGTAACTTACAACCCTTCCACCTTTCACCTCCCCTTTTCAGATTCTTTTCCAGTTCCTCTCTACTAGATGGAATCAAATCCAAAACACTTTGTCTCTTTATAATTTCTTTTACTGTTTGATATGTTCCTGATTCATTTCAAGGATGTTATGGATAGTTTGAACCCACCATGCTCTCCCAGCAAATATTTGGGCTCTTAATACTCCTTATTGACACTGCAAGCTCTCCTTCAGGTATTCACAGTCCACAGAAGATGTAGCTCCTTCCATTACTCTCCCTCATACTCATCTGGAGACAGAAGCATCACTTCTGAACTTCCTGGGAAATGCACATATTTGGCACAAAATAGAAAACCCTTCTTCCTTCCTGTCCTTCCAGAATATGCTGTCCCCATATAAATACATTCCAGTTTTCTTGCTCATCCCACTGAAGGAGGCCTGAAATGGGACTTTCCTGGGGTAACACCTCATGGGCAGATGTGTTTGAGGTTGCAGGGCTGGAGTTAAGATGCCAAAAAATCTTCTGTGTCAGATGGTGGTCCCTTCAGTCTGAGAGCCCACATCTACCCATGGTCATGGAAGATGTCTAATGAAAGAATACCAAAATAAATCAGGAATAGGCTGTTATTGCCCTAGTTCTGTGGCATTTTCCTCCACCTTCAGGCAGATTCCAGCTTGGCCTTTTCCCATGCTGCTTTGAGTTTAACAGGCCCTGATAGTCCATTCTTCCACACAGTGCCTAATTGCTTCTTGAACCTATTTATAACTTCCAGAGTATCTTATTGTGATGAATTCCATGATTTAATTATGCACTGTGTGAGCAAGCACTTTGTGTAAATCTTCTGGCTGATCATCTCATCTGGTACTCACTAGTCCTTGTGTAATGACTCCATGCTGAGTCAAATTCTGTTACAGCATCTCCACATCCTTCCAAGGCTAAAGACTCTGTCATGGATCAGAGCTGTTATCTACCTTTGATCACCTCTCTTGAATTTTTCTTTAATAATTCAGATTCTTCTGTACCTTTCTTAGATGAGATAACCAGAAACAGACACATTGCAATGGCAATAAAAGTAGCAAAGGTGTTTGTTTTGGACGTTTTTTCAAGACCCACCATGCTATGTTTTTTGATATTTATTGACACAGAAATTTATTTTCCAGTTTCTGTCCCAGTATCAGAAGATCATTCTGCAATGTTTTGCAATTTTTATGAGAGCATGTAATATCATATCTGCAGTAAAATTTGTTGTCCTATTGCTCAAGATTTTTTATCTCTAGTCAGCTGCTCTCTCTATTGATTGTGCAGTTTTGTCTCTATTGATTATATGGTTATTCTGGAGCCTCATATCTACTGATTATATTATTTTAATTTTTTTTTTTAAATCAAAGTCTAAAAAAATTGATTTGGAACTGATATTATTTGTAGGCACTGTAGACCTGTGATCAAAATTCTTGAAGTGCTTTTCTGGACCCCCTCAAATAATCCCAGTGAAGCAGAAGAGATTGGTTTTATCTATGGGCACTCAAGAACAGCTCAAGGCTGGTACCTACAGTAATGCAGCCTCATGTAACTCTGACTTCCATAAGACATACTTAGTGATGGAAAGGTCTTTTTTCTTTAAAAGTTCATATAGTAAGTGTCAAGAACACTGACAACAAGGAAATTATTTTCTTTGCTTTGAGGAACTGTGGCATTTTTTGCAGCTGTGATTGCAAGTGAATGTTTAACAAGTGGGAGGCACTACAGAGCAAGTTCCTTTATCCATCACATTACCCTAATAATTAAATTGTCAGCCAGGGAAATCAGGCTTTAATAGGAAAAAATACGCAATCAAACAGTGGCAAAAAATTGTGACTATTCCTCAAGTTAAGCCTATAATTTTTTTTTTAAATCATTGTTTGTGTAAGACATTGCTCAGAACACAGGTTTTTTAAATGTTTTTTTAATGCTTTTTATATGTTTTAAAATAACAAGAAGTTATTTAACCACTCTTCATTGTTCCTGTGATTCTGGGAAACAATTATCCTGAGAATTACTGTTAATTTCTTTACTGAGACTTATTTCCAAAATTAACTCCAGGGGTGTTTCCTAGAATCTCCTGGCACATTTTCTCCCAGGATGTAAACCCACCTGAAGGCCTGCTTCTCCTGAGGTCTCCCTGTGGGATCTTTCTCCTGGATATTAGATTACAGGGGGAAGTCACTCTGATCCCTTTGTGGTGAGACATAGACTTCTGTCCACTGTATTTTTTTTCATAATATTGGGTTTACAAGGTCTTTTTCCTTTCTGCTTCCACTGCTTGTGGTTCAGATAAAGTGAAATGGGTGGCTTGGAAAGAGCCACAGAGTCTCAGTACAAGATTAAGGAAAATGTAACAGTAAACTGACATTTTTGCTGCTGGATGGTGGCTCTGCCCAAACTCAGACATCATCCCTCCAAAAGATAGTTTTCTCCTTCTCTCACATTAGCTTTCAGGATCTGTCCTGATAAATGTTGCCCGACTGTAAGGATGGGTTCTGGGGTAATAATACTTTACCTCTGAGAAAGAGACAAACCCTGCCCATTGACCTTTACCTCTCATTGGTAGGGACACTGGGCACCATCATACTTGGCCAGAAGCTCTTTAACCCAGAAGTCTCAATGCTGTGTCTGATCCAGACAAAACCACTGGCCTCAGAAGGCTGAATGATATTTGTGAATTCACTCAGAGAGAAAAAGAGAAGTCAAAATTATCATAAATCCTTGAAATAGTCATAAAGAAGATAATAAAAACTACTTCTGTATTTTGACCCATATTTTCCTACACTTGGACTAATAGAGGAATACAGCACACACCACACTGAATAGCTGGGAAAAGCTGATTTTTTTATGCTAGTATCTTCTTTAATGACTCCTTGTGGTAAATGACACTGTGGCTGTCATCGCCTTTGTCGTCTTCCCACCAGGCCCAGACAGAGAGAAGTGCAGGGCTTTAGTATCCCATTACCAATTTCCTGAGCAACAGAATGCTAAGTTCCAATTTGTGTTCTAAATTTAACTACAGTATAGATTTTTAAATAAGTTTCAAGCTTCCTATTAACATGATCTGTCTGCTCCTTTGGTGCTCTCTCATCCCATTCTGATCGACCCATGAATGGGCTGCCTGTATTATTCATTGTACACCAAATTAAGCTTTTAGTGTTAAAGGCTTTCAAGTGTAGCTTTCTTTCTGTAGAACTCATTACCTGTGTCAATACACAAAGCAAAAAGCACTTGATAGATTTAAAGCATCCAGTATCTTCCCTTTTTTACAGCTGTTATTATGACTCAGGAGCATCTGTTATTCTGCTAATATTCCTGATTGTCCCAATATTAATTTCATTACACAGCAAGCGTGCACTATAGAGTTCCCAAGTGTCTTTGTATCACATGAACTTTAATTAGACTTTAGATTTTCTTAAAATGGGTTAGGTAAATGAAAGTTATTATGGTTGGTCATGGCTTTTTACGCCTTCAGAAACTAGAAAACTTGTTTTCATCACCTGTGGAAATTCAAGAATAGGAGTATAGAAAAACCACAAATAATAAACCACAAAAAAAGCAGAAATGAAGTGTAGGTTTCAATGGTATACTGCTGGGTTTTGTTATGCTTCTTGAATCCTTGATTTTGTGGGGAAATATTTGAATAAGTGTGTGATTCTTAGCTGCATTTCCCTGCACTGCTCACTGAGGTGCCCCACAGAAAGCGTCACCCACACATGTGTGACCCTCACATCTCTGTGGCAGGAAGAACCAGAACTATCTTGATTGTATGGTTATTAACCACTCTGGCAAGACTTCCTGAAAATGACTGGACAGGTTATTTCTCCCAAAGCTGTTGTTCTGAGCCTGTTCATGGCTGCAGGTCTAGTAATATCTTACATTTTCATTCCATCTCCTTCATTGTCAAAATTACATGTCCATGCTCCCAAGCTGCAGTGTCCTGTCCCTTTACAGTGCTACCACTATGGGACATACATTAAACTGAGTCACTGAAACCCAAAACTTTTGAACCTTGATTATTTTATACAGGTAAGCTAAGTGCAGTGATTTGGCTTCAATATACTCCTCTGTTCCCGTTGCCCAAAGAACCAATTTCCAGCAAAGCCTCACAAATCATTTTAGCAGCTCAGCAGAAGCTGTGGAGTTGAAAACTGCCATGGGGAAGAAAAGGCCAGCAGGGCTCAAAAGGGCACTGGGAAGATGCTAACTTCTCTGCTCTGGGAAAGAAAAATTAATGGAACAACCCCCTCACACGCAGCCCTGTGAGTGAGATTTTCTTCACAGGCACAGCATGCAAGGGTTATGGACATTTGGGGGTTTGCTTCATTTTCAAAGAAAGCTGAGATACAAAAGGGCAGCTTGCAGAGCAAATGAACACGACCAGTTATCTCAGAACTTCAGTCTGCTGTGATCCAAAAACTAAACCCTCCTGGGTTTTCTGCCAAGCTGTTTCATTCTGTTAGTCCAGGAATAAACTTCTACTGTACAAATAATGGACAGCCAATGTCTTGTTTAATTGACCTTGTTGTAAATGCCAAGGAACCAAGCAAAAATTGAGCTGCTGCATGTCAGAGGGGACCAGGGCATGGGAAGGGCAGAGCTGGTATTTAGACTCAAAGTATGAATGAGCAGGAAAAGCAAATCATCTTCCTCATCTCAGCTATGAATTTGAATTCCCTTTTTGTGAAAGAGGGAAGGACCATGGAAAAAAAGGTGCACTAAGGCTTTCTATATATGGTGGTTAAAGAAAACAAATCTTCAAGTTTATGCCTCTAGGTCACAACTTCTGTGTCTCACCAGTGTTTGTGATCAGACACTTTTGCAGTGGATTTGGTTTTTTCGGAAAGACACAAGTTCTTTCTTCACAAAGATGGAGTTTGTGATAGAGACAGACATGCCAGGGTTTGCCTCCTCCCAGAAAATTCAAGTCCTTTCCATTCTTTCCAAGTTAATAGATCCTGTAAGTCATTGAAGCGGTTAAAGCAAAGATCAACTTCCTCTTTTTTTTTTTTTTTTTTAAATAAAATATTAGGGGCTTAATGACTGCATTGTTTGGGAGTTGATAGTCAGATTCCAGGAGCCTAAATAGATGACCTAAGAGAGAGGTGGGTGTAATGCATTCTGTAGTACTGGGTAATGTATTCTGAGCCTCCTGGCTCCAGGGGAGAGAATACTGAAAAACAGAAAAAAAAACACCAAAAAACCAAACCACAATCAAAACCCCAAATAAAGCCCCAAAATAATCCTGGTTAGGAGAAGAAATTATTTCAGTACTGTCGCTGTTGATCAGCCCCTCCCTGCTTGTCCCCCTCTTCACTCCTATACCAAGGTGAAAACATAAAATCCATAAGCCAGGAGTAGTGTCAGCGTGGAACATCTTCCAGGCTGCCTTTGTCTGCTTGCTAATAATGAAAGTCTATTTATAGCTCAGTGCAGAGCAGGGAAAGTGTGCTGTGGGTGACAATGTGATATGGATTTCACAGTCCATCAGTTTGGATTTCAAGTCTGCAGTCCTCTCTCGGACTAATTGAGAAGTCAGACACTGTTTTGGGATGTTACAGGCAATGCAAAATAGGGCTCTTGGTGCTTGTTTTGCAAGCATTTGGGGTCAGGTTGGCTGGGGTGACATCAGAGCACTCTCAGATCAGCCAGACTTTTCACAGTGGCCTGAGAAAACCCATCTCACAGAGAGAGGCTGTGCATGCTGAGCATCAATGTGCTCATGGGCTTAATAGTGTCATAGCTCATCACTCTGTGTTAATGACCACTGGAAGTCCCAGATTAGATTGCAGCCTGGCCCTGGGACCAGGCCTTGCAGACACAGTGGGAGCACAGTTACACCCATGCAGCAGAACCCCCCAACCACCTCTCTTCCTTCTGCCCTTCCTGGAGCTGACCATTTGGGCAACCAGTGCCTCACCCCTCCCGTTTTTGGGGTTTCACAGTGAAAATGTGACAAACACCGAGCAACAAAAAGAAAGGTGAGAAGATGCTTTGGCACAGCCCAGCTTTATCATTCCCCCTTTGCTGTACTGGTGCAGTTGAAGGGTGGCATGAGGACATAAATGGGGAAATACTGGGAGAGAGATGTGGTTGCCCTCACAGAGGAAAGGGGACAAGCTGGGAGCCAGAGAGCACCAGATTGCACCAGTGGCACTGTCTTGAAAATCAGCTCTTGCTCCAGAAGAGCAAGTTTTGAAGATGAAAAAAATTAGAAACTGTAATAGAGGCAAAGAGGCTGAGTTGTCTTCCTGGCAGAGTGAGAAAGACAACTTGTGTCTTTTCCCACTCAGTCAAGTCTATCATTTTGATCCACTCCTTATAGGACCAAAAATTCACTTGACCTTTCTGTGGAGAGGCAGAAGAAATTATCTATAGAGTCTGTGCCCACTTTCACATAGGAACACAGGGAACCATTCCCCAGAATGTGCCAAACCTGCTGTGACCATTGGTGTGGCCATGTGGGTGGGTTTGACCACATCTGCAGCTTCATTGCTGTCCTAATGCCACAAGGCTGATTGCACGCAATGCAGTGCAAATGGAGGCAAATTAACAGAAAAGGGAAATACTCATCTTGGATAGTCCATGGTCCTGAATATTTCCCAAACTGCTGGCAACAAGCTGCTGTGTCTTTGGGGCGTTGGAACTTGGGTGTTTTTTGTACTTTCTCTTGCTGCAAATCCAGTCCTTTGGGCTAAATTCTGTCCAGCTGCCTCTTTCTAGATGTGTTTTTCTCCCAGTGTTGTAAGACAAATGTCCTGATGAGGCACTCCTGGCTGGTTCCTATCCTTTTACCATTGCCATTTCAGCTGGCAGCCACACAGAAGTGCTAAGAATCACAAGTTACAGCATCTTTGCTTATGTCCAGGTGCTGAATACCACTCAACTCTGGCAGCTCTAAGATGTGGTGTCTGTGGAACAAATGCAGTGCTTAATTTTAAGCCTACAGGGTTTGAGTTTTAGTATTTGCTTTTCAGGCTTTTCCCTCTTGCAAGTCAGTCTGATGTTATTTTAGGCAGACCATATGCTGTCTTAGGGCAGGGAGAAAGACTGCATGACCTTCTTCATTTTGCCCCCTTTCTCAACAAGAAAGATGATGATAAGTCTCAGTAGTTTCACATAAGAAGAATCTATCCTAAAGCACTGCAAGAGCTTTATTTAAGGATTTCTTCCAAACTGGTTTGCTTTTAACTAATTCTTTAAACACACAGTATCACAAACTCAGTTAACCATTTATGACTGCAGCAATGGCTCCTCTCAACTTCATGGTCAATTCTTGAGGAATTTTAGGGTCTTATGGGATCCTGAACTGAGTTTTAATGCAGCTGGATTTAGAGTCCCTGTTGCCACTTTCAACTTTCATCTCATTCCCTCCTCTATGTTTTCAGTTAATTTCAGACCTTCTTCACTGACCTGTCTGTAAATCAGTCTTCTTGACATAGTTCCAATATCTGATAATAAAAAACTTCTTAGTTCTGGAAAAAGCAAGAAAATTGTTACATAGCCTCTTGACATTCCCAGCTTTCTCCTCCTGCTCAAACACACCCACACAGAGTAATTTTTCTGCCTTGGGAGGAATTGCTTTACAGCCACAAGTTAATAGTTTCATGAATTTGTAAGACCAGTTAAATGATAAAGCCTCCACACCTTGGGTGGTGTTTGATGAAGAAGACCCTGACTTGTACTTGCAAGGGGAAAATTCTGGATTATCCTGCATCCTTGCAGTCTATGGTTTGTCATGAAGACATTAAGAAAGGAAAAAGTATACCTAATTTAATCAGTGAGGCTAAAAATACACTCTTAGTAAATGTAAGAAGAAAATTCCCAAACTGTTACATGATCTGATATGAAAAAGTCTAAATACAGAACATTGTCCCTTGTCAAAAGCAGTTTGCTTCTTCACTTTGCTGGGCAGCCTTTGGCTTCTGCTTTTGCACTAGGTAAAATGAGACCTGGATCACCTGCTGATGACTCTACCATGCCCTTTCTGTTGGAGAACAAACAGCCTGCTGCATGTGAAAAGTACAGAAGCACAGTTTTAACAGCTGTAAAATCTGCAGATAGCAGGAGGAAGGTGAATGGATTATTCCAGAATTGGGAGGATGTTGTGATGACTCTCAACCCTATGACACTAAGAGTCAAATTTTGCCTGCATCAAGCACAAGATTCATCATTTGCATTAATTCTACTCTTCTCTGTAGTAACAAACTCTGCTACTTGATCAAAGAAACTTGGTCTTCTAAGACTGATTTAATATTCAGAACTCTCTGCAGATGACTCTCCATAAAAACAATTGAGTGCATCATATAATAATAAGCAGTCTTGATTTCTTTAATCAGGCCTTGGAACTCCAGCCCATCATGCCTTTCCACACAGCAATGAGTGCATCAGAGCACTTTGTGCCCCTTTGAGGGCTGCATCCAGAGTCTTCAGAGGCCACCGGTACCATCTGCATGCTTTGCAATAGACACCTAATCATAAACAAAATTCTCTTGCACACTTTTAATTAACAGGCTGTCACTGAGACAATCAGTCTAGAGCATCAACAAGTAGCTTGTTAGGACCATCAAACAGAGACAGGGCTGGGCAGTGTGATGTACAGAGCCAGGCTGGTGCAATGAGAGAGCAAAGTGCAGAACACAAATATGATAAAGATCTCAGGAGCAACACCAGTAGGACACTATGCTAAAAAAGTTCTGTTTAATAGGTCCATCATTTCCACTTTTGGAGTTACTCTGAGCTCTATCAACTCAGACACCATGAGACACCCCAGAGCTCAAGCAAGAATATATGGGTTCCATAGGAGATGGTTTCCCTGCCAAAACTATTGGTGTTGGCACACAAAATGGGGCAAACAGAGGTGGGGGTAGCAATTTTTTGGCTTTGCCAATTTGTTTCTTCTTCTCTGTGTCTTGGAGGACATCAGTGCCTTGTTGCTACAATGCACAGATGGCTTGGCTGCTCCATATCAAGGGTTTCTCTTGTTATAAGTAAACTCCTACTCCTAGGAGAGGTGCCATGGGGAGGCAGAAGCATGCTTGTGGGGACAAAAAATAGGCAAGGACTTCTGATGATGTTTTTGGTAAGTTTTTTGAAAGCTATTGCAAAGTTGCAGAGTTGTGTGGAAATAGTGGTCTGATGTACTTAGCACAGGGAAGATGTGTTGGCTCAGCCTCATCAAGGATAAAATAACTTCTTTAATGTACTCAGGATCTTGCTTTTTATTATATTTTGCAATCTGCCAGTGATGAGGGGTGAAGGGGAGAGAGGTGAGGGGAAACCTGGGAGAGCTGGCAGTAATAACAGATCCAAGCTTTGACAGACTCTGGTGGAATAACTTAATTAACTAATGGTCTGCATGGAGCTGTAATGGGATCCGAAAACAGAAAGCTTTTAAGCAAAACTTAAAGCCAACAGCATCAATAATGGTGAGTGGAGGGCATTTTACTCTCTGTGTTTTTTCCTGTAAGAATGGTGACACAGCCCCTCACCTACTCTATCCCTAAAGGCGTTTCTCCATCTAGTGTCCCTGGGCAACAATTACAGCCACTTTGAGCCCAGCGTCCCCTTTCTGCTCCCATATGGCTCAGAGATATCCTCACGAACACACAGAAACATTGAGCAGAGAGAAAGAAGATGGCTCCATGGAGCTGGCCTGGGCTGCAATCACCTCTGGGAATGGTTTCAGTCACTGGTTGCTTCTCTGGAGTTTGGGGGTGATTTTGGTTTGTCTTGTTATCATGGAGCACATGTACATTTCGATCTTTCACTTTTCCTCATCCCTTTGAAATTCCTGCTCTCTCAAGTCTGACTTTTGAAGCTGCTTTTCCAAGCTGATCTGAAAGTCAGGGTTTCAGGCTCCTGGGACATGCCCTTGCCTCCATGTATTTATATTAAAGAGGGATTTAGTGTATAGGAACTGCCTGTTGCTCTCCAGAATATCCTGCAAACTTCCCTCAGCATTATCCCAGCCCCCAGTGTACACGAGTGCTGATGCACATCGCTGGGAAGTCCAATAATGTGTTTTAGGCAAAATCATGACTAAACCAGGTAGGACAGCAGAACCTATCATGTCACCTTCAGTACTTGCCTTCTCTGCTGATTTTTAATGTGAGTAATTATACTACAGTCTTTATCTGCACCACTATTATTAATTTTTTGGATGACAATGTCACCTCTCTTCCAAGCACAGTACCCCTGAGGCCCTGCAGCATGCACATATGGTGGCACATAGCTCAGTTCCAGCAAGGTAGGTGGTCAGGCTGTTCTTCCTCTTCTCCTTAATTTTCTCCCACATCCATACCTCTTTTTGAAAACTGAAAGTTCCAAGCTTCTTGTCACATTTCCCACTCAGCACCAGCTTTTTCTGTGAGGTCAAGCGCAGTTCGTCCTTCAGGCCTGGGGGAACTTGCTGGGCATCAGCAGCAGCAGCAGCAAGTGAGGGTGGACAGATGGCTCTGGGCCGAATCTCCTCCCTGTCAATGGCTGGCAACTCCTCCGAATTCTGTGGTGCTTCAGGGAGGGCAGGGCACTGCCAGATTCTGTGTTCAGTCTTGCTGATTTCACCTGCCAGGAAGAACATATGGTCCTTGGTGCTTCCAGAGAGCGTTGAACAGGAGATGGCTGCAGGTCCCCCGCTGCCACTCGAGGCTTGTCTGGTCCTGCTGGCTGGCACCAGCTGAAACAGCACACAGCAAAGTGCCTTGGAGTGCCCCAAAGAGGGCATCCCACAGTCAGCCTAAAAGGCAGTGAAGTCATCAGGGAATCAAAAAAACTGAGGCTTTGTTCTGTCCTACTTAACCCCACTTTATTGAAGGCTTTTGGGAAGCAGGCTGTGTTTCTAATGGAAATGTGACACTTGAAGATGATGTGCTTTCTGTACCTGCAGGTGAGAAGAGGGAGGCCATGGTAGAGCATGATCAGAGCAGTATCATTTTCTTGCAGAATGACATTCACATCCTATTTAGGAGCAAGTATTCCTGCTGAGTGTCTGTCAGCTTTACACATCAAATCGGACAATAAAACTCTCTGTCCCCTTAGGATGCAGGAGGACTATTAGATTGGTTCATAGTGCATGAATCCCAGCAAAATAGCCATGCCTTGGAGCTTCAGGAGTTCCAGATCCTTACCCTGGGATATGTTAGGATACTCTCAGCTGTGTTATAAAACTCATTTTAAATGTGGGGAGGCTTTGTCCCCTGGCTCTAATGGAATTGATATTCAAGGGTCTATCAGAGAGAGCAGTGACTCCTGGACTCTTGCATGGGTCATAGATGGACCCCTTGCATGGCTTGGCAGATGTCCTTGGAGGCTAAACTTCTGTCCATTTGGGGGCAGGGTAAAAAAATACTTCGTTATTCCATGAAAATGATCTGATTCTGTACTGCCCTCACAGGAAGCATAAATGTGCCAAATTCAGAGAATTTGATTCCAAGGTTGCATTCCATAGCTGATCACAAGGCAGCAATGTCCATAAGCACAGGGACAGATACTCAGTGAGGGAGTAGCAGCCTCAGTGGACAGCTCTGCTGGGGTTGGTTCATATTGCACACAACCCAACAATAGCAAGAACTGAAAAGTTTCATAATATGGGTAAGACTTGTATCAATCAAAAGTATGACTCTGGCTCTGGGCACACGCCTAAAAGAACATTTGATTGAATAGCATCAAGGAGTTTAGCATGAGGTGACTCCAGAGCCCCAGGGGGATTGAGTTATGACTATGGTGTAATTAGTGCCCAAGTTACCTGTTTTAGAGTTTGCTCACATACCTGTCTCCTGCTGTACTCGCCATGTCTGTGTGGACTGCGTATTTCCATCAAAAGAAGTCGTGTGGCATCCTGGGATTAATCTCTCCAAAGCCCACTGGGAAGAGAGTAAGATACTCTTTACATTTCTGGCAGGGAGGAACAATGTTGTCAGTCTGATATCTTCAGTTCTCTAGTCCTGAATCTACTTTATCATGTAAGTGACTTTCTACAAAACAGTTAAAACTCCTGATTTCCTTTCCAATTTTTGCTTGTGTTAGACAGGGCACCTGTCTTTCTGTACTGAGATGAAGAACTTAGCACAATATGGTTCAGATCTCAGGTGGATAAAGGCATTTCAGCATAAGATATTTCAGCTTAAAGAGATGACAGTAATTATCTGGTTCAGAGAGATGGAGACCCTTTGTGATAGTCAATAAGATTTCCACATGCCCTTGGGTTGTCATTAGGCAAACAGCTTTGAAATCAGCAAGAAACTTAGCAATTCTAGAAAACCTAAAAATTATTAAAAAGATTGGTAAACAGTTAATCACAATTTCCCAATGAAAGGTGAAATGCTAATTATTTCCCCCTAATTATGCTAAAATCTTCAGAGGATTCAAATATTGGCATGACCTATAGTTTACTGAGACCCTGATGACACCCACGTACCACCTAATTAGCAATGACTTCCCACAGAAGGCACCTCTTTGAAGTATTACATTTTCCACATGCTTTTCCATATTAACACTGCAAAAATAACCTTTCCTACTTGCTACAATAGGGGATGAGTCAGACACATCATTTCAGAGCACCAGAAACCTTCTCCAACAAGAATAATCCTTGTAACACTTGCTAATGGGTGAAAGAGGAGGGGGTCTGTTCTCATCTCCCTGTCAATGGGAGTTAAGTGTGCGTAGGGAGAAGAGGACACAATTAAAATCATTCCAATAATTTGCGTTAGATACACATTATAATGAATACACACTAACCACCAGGGAATAATTACCTGATTTTATTAGTAATCAGGTCATGATTTGGCCCATGGCCCTGCACCCACAAGCTATGACTTATCTTGGTTTCCAAAAGGCAGCAATGCCTCAGAGATATCCAAACTGTGCCCACAGCTGCTGGGGAAAGCAGGGCAGGCAATTAACCACTCATATCAGACCTTTGTGTGTCCCTCAGCTCGACTCTTATTTTCTTTCTGCCCTAGAAGGAGACAAGAATTGTAGAACATCACAGACACAGAGGTCATGCTTTGGATTCATTATCTTATGGAGCAGCATCTTTTCCCAAGTGAAGCCTACAGAAAGGAAACAGGGGCTTCACTTTGTGTTCTCACTGGATTTGTCATCTCCACAAGTTGTTCAGTTTTGTCTAGGATTTAGTCACCAATGAACAATGTAAACAAATCATTCTCATGACAGCACAGAAATACAGAGACTCATGCATACTTGGGAAGCAGGGGGTAAACAGGTGAAACTGGAAGTCCCACTGTATGGAAACATATCTTTGCTGAAGGCATTTTTTATGTAAAGGAGATTGACAGTTCTTGCAGGTTGGTGTTCTTAGTTGCAGTTACCAGTAAAGAAAAATCTCTTGGTGTATCAGACACTGCCTGGGGAACTAGCAGGAGAGAGAATGAGTACAAGTGAAGTAGGCTAATACAGAAGGTTTGTGCTTTCCTTCCTGAGCTGTCTCCCCAAATCTGGTTAACACAGGCAATAAATAAAGCCACAAGGAGAAAGCACTTCACTTACACAGCTTTTGGCTTTCTAAAGTTACAGTCTGACAGAGAAAGTGCTTCATGTTCTCTCCACCTGCTAATCCTGGAGGCAGTACAGGACATGATACAACAGCCAGTGCAACTGGGATCCTCTGCGCAAACATTTCCCTTCCTCAGAGGAGGTTGGTGAGATGAGGTAAACACAAGCAGGAATGGACACTTGCACTTGATTTTGAAACATTATTGTCCCATAACGTGATAAGGAGTAGATTCTTCTGCCTTAAATAAGATCATCACAGGTAAAACACCACTGCAAGGGAATGGGATGTTTGAACAACAAAGTAGATTATAGTTCAGGTATGGGAGCTATCCTTGTTTCCTCATGTAAAGAAACAATACATGTGGAACTCATTCCAGGATGGCAAGAAGAAAAAAAAGGTCTCCTGGTGTGTGTTTTTAAAGTGCCAGACATTGGAATCCAAAATACACATTATCTAAAGGCTGAAAAAATACGGATTGTTGTTCTGGATTTTGTTGTATTTGCTTGAATTTATCTCAACCCAGCAGTCTTTGTACTTCTACCCTTTCAATTCTGTCCCCCATTGCATGGAGCAGAGCACTGAGTGTGTGTCTGTGTGGTGCTCAGCTGACCACTGAGGTTAAATCACAACATCCGAAAACATAAATCTCTGAGCTGTGGAATCCTGATCATCCCACAGCCCTCCATTTAAATCAGGCCACTGAAGACTGAGATCCTTCAAGGGATATTTCACAGAATCACAGAACGGCTGAAATGAAGAAGAACTTTTTGAGATCTCTTCCAACTCCTCTGCTGAAGCAGAGCAGAGTGCCCAGGACAGTGTCTGATTTGATTCTGAATATCTCTAGGGATGAAGACTGCCCAGCATCTTCAGACAGCCTGTCCCTGTTTCCTTTATGACTGCCCTCACAGTGAAAAAGTTTTCTCTTGTGTATTTTCTTTCTGTACTGAAATTTGCATGAACTCCTCTGTCATAAATATCTAAATTCTTAGGGGGAATCACAGGGAGAAAAGCATGTAGATCAGTAAAAAGAGATTCATCTGCTGCTTGGTGGCTGCTTATTTTAGTCCTAATCTTGAAATATTTTCTCATGTGGTGACTGGAAATCATTTGCTCTGTCAGGTTTCTGTAGCCTGATATATGCTCTTTTGTGGGAAATGAGAGAACCTGCACTTTTAGGTAACCATCTAATAAATCCATTATTAATAAATATTAAGAAATTATATTCTCAAGTAAAAAGTGATTTAATAGGAATTGAATCCTACCATCAAGGGTAAAAAACAGCACATTGGGGCTGGAGCATCTTTTGCCCCAAAGCAAAGCAGAAGCAGAGAAATAAACCATATTACACCTTATATTTGAGTGGCACTTGATGCTGGCCCATTTTACTGACCATGGAGGTACCCTGCTGCTGTGAGGATGGAAACATGATCCAGGATTATGCATTACAATGGAATATTGGTCCAGGAGAGCCTGTCCCTGTCCCAGACACAGGAAACCTCTTGGATATTTTTCAACCAGTAACTGTGTTTTCTTCACTGGGCTAATACTTCTTCAACAGTTTACTCTGAACAGAGCTGGATTCAATAAACTTGTTCTTCCATCTGAAAATCTTCAGATAACACAGTCCATTTCAGCAAACCTGCTGCAGTTTAGAGTCAGTGGTAAAGGTGATAAAGGATGCATTTTTTACACTTTTTTACATATTTGACAAATGGATTATTGGATGTGTTATTAGTTTTGCTCCGTAGCTTGCACAGTCTTATTTTATTGAGTAATTTACATGACATATAGGAATCATGTTCCAATAGATATTATTTGGAGCTATTTTTCATATTCTTCGATTTCTTCTTTTATCTTCCATCAGCAGAAATGCTTACAACTCTTATACACAACATCCACTCACTTATTTCAATTTACCTCCTCCCTCTAAACAAAGTACTTAAAGAAAGAAACAATTGTTTTGAATAATTAGCATCGTTAATCTTTGCCTGTTGATACCTGAATTGTCACTTCAGCCCTTAAAATTGCTTAGATTGCAGCTTTCATGCAATGCATCACAAAACACTTTACAAATAATAGCTTAATGAAACACAAGAGAAAAACAAATCATCACCAGAGCAAAGGACATGTCATAAAATCTTTTTTAAACAATGCAAGTGCTATCAAACAATTTAATACCAGATACAGCCTATGCTCCATGTGCTTCTCAGCAGAAGGAAATTCTGTGTCTGAGGTGCATACCAAGTAAGAGCTTTTGAGCCATGCAGGTTCACGCAAACTTTTCTGTAGCAGATTTTCCTCTGATGTAAAAGGATGCTCAGAGATTTAAGGGGGAAGGTTATGCTCCAATGTAGGATTTATTTTCTAAGAAATATATCATTTATTCATATCTGAATATAAGCAGGACAGGAATTTAAATTTTAATGGTGTACCTAGCTAAAATCCTTATATGTGTCCTTTATTTAAATCTGAGCACACCATTTCCAAAATGGGGGAAGCACTTTTCAACTTATGGGTGTCCTGGTGGAGTCTTAATGCAAAATAATCCGGGGACTGTACATTCAAGGACATCCTACCTGAATGTGTGGACTTTAACCTTCAAATATCTCTGGTCTTCTAAATTTCAAAGAGTTATTTACAACCAATGGGACAAAGCATGAAGTTCTTGTTCTTCTTAAAGAGATAAGAGAGAATGCTGAAAGTGACATAAATCTGCTCTTTCTATCTATTACCTTCTATGAAGACAGATCTGAACCACAGTCATTGGTGAGTTAGTTGTCTCGCTGAGATTTTCTGCTTTATTTAAAGAGGTGAAACAGCCAAGATTCAGTGGCAATTACACCCTGGTTAAGCCAAACTTTCACCAGGATCCCTGACCCATTCTATTGGATAAAACATTGATGTTGTGGGTCTTTTTTATGGGAAGAAACTTACAAAGGGTTTTCAAATCTGAAAGATTTCTCTCCAGAAGTAACAGAAAAACACTTTTGATTTACCAGGCATGCTGAAAATACTTCCCAGAGGCTGCAGATTGTTATAACTGTGGACAACCTTGACAAATAATCCCATGAAGAATTGCAGTAATATCTGTGAAAAAACGCATGGACAATATTTCCAAGTCCCACGTTAGACACTAGTAGCCACCACTCAACAATCTCCCTTCAATAAGATAAAGGTAATGGAAAGCAGGGATGCCCAGAATGATCTCGTTTGTCTTCCCCAGTCTCTGTTAGGTTTGATGGAGCCTGGCTTTCCTGGAAATGGCCCATGGGAGGTGGTGAATTAATTACTTATTTTGCTTAGCTTGTACATGAAGCTTTTACTTTACCTATTAAACTCTATTTACCTCAACCCACGAGTTTTCTCACTTTTACCCTCCCAATTCTCTCTTCCATCTCATTGTGGAGGAGTGAGGGAGCAGCTGTGAGGGGCTGAGTTGCCAGCTGGGGTTAAACCAGAACATTATGACATGTAACTGGCTCCTCATCAAAATTACATAACTTAAATGGGAAAGTGGCAAGAGAGGGCATGGGTTCTAAGTCAAGAACATGTGGGAGTTCTGCTGCAACAAGGTTTTTTTGGTGTTCTAAAGCAATTTCTAGCAGCACTATTGACCTGGAACAACTGTAGAGGAGCTGATTATGAAACTTGGTGCAGTAGATGTTAACTTAATTGAATTTTCTGTGAAACTGGTGGACGTTTTTATCAACATGCTCAATCCTCTTCTTAAATTCCAAGGAATCATAGGACAGAGAAATGTGCCCGTGCAACACATCAGTAACAGAAGATGGAGGAGAACAAGCACCCTATAATCATGAGTAGGCTCAAGTACATTCAGCAGTGTGATATAATCTGGAACTGGTGCTGTCCTTCAAAAGGGGTGGAGGATATGGGGGGAGATGTGACATAATTCATATAAACAGATTTTCTACTTTTATAGTTTGCTATTACACTCTCCACTCACACTGGGTACACTTGATAACTTTATCTACTTGAATTTCATAAATAATGCCTCATTCCAAGCATAAAAGTAAGGTAACAGGAGATAAAAAGCATTTTAACAAAGACAAGGGCAATGAACTCAAAATGTTGATCTATGATAGGGAGAAAATTCTCCCTTTTTCCCCCTCATTTGTAATGGATTTGAAGAACACTGTATATATGTGTCCTTCCATTGACTACCATATCAGTTAAAACATTTTATATTTTTTCAAATGACTTTTTAAAATATATGATTCATCATCATTTAGAAAAATGTCTTGAAATAAAGAAAAAGAAACCCTCTTTGTAATTGAAGTGTTTATGAAATGATTTGAAGAGCAACACACTGGAATCACAAGGGTGTAGTGTAGGCACCTAAATCCTACCCAGCACCTACTTTATCTTGTAAACAGAAATTTGCTAGTGTTGATCCTTATCTTTTACAGGGCAGAGAAAAAATAAATTAATATTGAATAAAAAATTCTTGTTTTCCTCTCTGGAGCAAAAAGGCCATTGAATCTTCTGTCTGACAGGCAGCAGTGGTCTCTCCTTTTACTTGCTGCAACTGGATGTCACATCACTTCAGGGGATTAGACTCATTATGAACTTGTACACAGAACTGGGAAAATAACCTCATCTATCATGTAACAATCACAATAATTATCTGTGCACCCAAAGCACTTCCCTTCCACCCACTTCTGCAGATGTTTCTGCATTTGAAAATACCAGCAAATTCCTATCTTTGCAGAACAACACAGGTCAGCATAGAGAATTTGCTCATCAAGCTTAATATTGTCTTTGTTTTAGGGGTCAAGTGTAGGTTTTAAGATGAAAGAGCCACAAAATCATCCATATGACAACAGGGAAATTTCCTCCTGCCTTCTCTACCCATTGACTTACATGTGAAAAGAGGACAGGAAAATGAAAAACAGCTGGGTACTAACAGGACTCCTCTAAAGCAGGCACCATGCAAGTCACTGCTGGCATGTCCCACTCTCTATCACCCCTGGAATGATGTGTCACCTGTGACAAGCAACTGGAAATGGGACAGAATTGACATACCTGTGTTGGTTTGCTGGCATGTGACCCCCAACTCCACCATTCTCCTGGAAGGCCTCTCAACAATCATCAGTGGTACATTCCTTACCTTAACCAGGGCAAAAGCTAAAATTGGGTCAGAAACCCCTGAAATCTCCTCAAAGCCCTTACATCTAGGGAAACTCTCTTTTTCTTGAGAAAGGGATGTTTGAGCCAATAATCCTGGCTTTGTAGTGGCACTGCTACTTGCCTGCAAAGCCTGTGGAGTGCTTTGCCAGCTGTGAAACAAATCCTGGGATGTCAGTGAAATCCTTACTCAGGCAAAGGTCTCTGACATCGATGGCCACTTAGTCAAAGATGGTGCTTCGCTGGGATGTGGGAGATGTAAAAATATCTTTATTCTGCTCAAATACAGCCACATTTGGGGTGACAGTTGAAAGGGAAGTAAAAAATATTAAATAGGGGAATAAAATTAGAAGAAAGAAAATATATGTGATACTTGAAAAGCAAATGACTGTCATTATGAGAAACTTCAGACTGTTTACTTGAAAATATAAAATTTTTTATTCTCTTTAACTAGCTGTTAACTAGTAAATATAAAACTATTTAAGTTTCAGAGGATTTAGACAGTTTATGCTCTTTGTGTCTGACACATACAACTGCTATGCAAATAATTGGCACCACACAGATGCTTATCTACATTAGAAACACCTGAGAATTAAAACCTTCTGCACTATGAATTTCTCCAGAATTAACAATATTTTCAATTCCCACTTTCTTTCTCCACCTTATTCAATGTGGTGCGTGCTGAGGCCATCAGGTGTTTTTATTGTTGGTTTAGAACTGCCCTGTTCATATTTGCACAATAGTGAAGCCAAAATTTCATGGACTCACATCAGACAAAGGTATCTTCACAAAGGCCACCCCAGGGATGCTGATAAAAATAAATAAACCATACTGAAATTAACAAATTGTGAAGGTTGGGGTTTATAACCCTGTTTGTACTTTGCATATGTCAAGGAGACATCTTCCAACATCTACAGCCTCTCCTGAGAGGGTCTGGCTGGGCTCATGTGCCACTTTCAGTGAGGTCAGTCAGGAGTGAATATAAAGTCTGGTCTCACCAGCAGAAGAGTCAGGGGCAGTTTTAAGTAAGCAGAATGCAATTGAATCTGGTTATATTGCTATAAGTAAGATGGATATTGATATTCACATCTATTTTGGTAAAAAAATAGACTCAAATGGGTGTTAAAAGCTACCAGTCCTGGCAATGGGCATGAAAAGTGTCTCGGTGCTTATTTAAGAAATATATATGGGAAAGAGAGAGAGAGAGTGCTGTTACAGACAGGCACTGGGGTTTTTTTTAGCTCTGGCATTAATTTTTCACCCTGTGTTTCTTCTTTTCAATTTCTAGGAAGAAAAGAAACAGATATAACCATGCAAATGTCCCTGTGCTCTGCCTCTGGCTATAAGCTTAAGAATTAAAAGCTTGGCAACACTGAGTTGTAGACAACACCCCTTCAATACTTTCTGGCTCCGTGGCTCTGTGAAGACCTCTTTGAAGGTGCAGCTCTTCAAAAAGGCTCTGCAGCAGCACAACTGAAATGTTTGCTACTAAATATAGAAATGCACTCGCTTTGAGCATGGCTGGTTTCCTTCAGGTTCACCTTTGGAGCTGAATTTACAGATTCTGTATGGATTTTAAGTAGAAAAAGTGAGAGGTAGGAGCAAGAAAGCAAAGGATTAGACAGTAAGAGTGCCTGTTGAGGGGGAAAAAGGCTCTGACAAAAATGCTGGGCAACAAGTCAACAATTGGATGTGGGAAAGGTGAACACGTGAAATCAGTCAGAAGAGGGGATTAGTTCACCATAGCCAGGTGCAAACCCTATGACTTAAAACACTGGTGAAATACTATCTGAAAATACTGTGTACAGCTCTCCACACCAAGTTTAAAGAAATACATGTTCAGAGCAGAAAGAGTGGAGGAGTAATAATAATTATTATGTGAGAAGGCAGGCAGAGGTCAGTGAAAGCTGGGTTTGGGGTCTGATAGAATCAAGTCTCAGGGTAACAATCACTGATGGAGCAATTTTCTTCTTTTAAACTGTTCTTGCCCCTTTTTTCCACTGGAAAACAGCCCTTTTCAAATAGTTGCAAACAGAGGTTATATTTCCCTGTGTTATTTTTCCTTTTGAGGAAGCCTTGTACTCTCAGCTGTGATTGTGTCTGGGTCTGGTAGCAGGTATTTTAAGGCAGGTGAAAAAAAAGGAAGCTGCTTCAAACATTCACATTGCTCACCACTATTTCATATCAGATCCTCTTCTTGGGCAACAGCAGAGTCTTCAGTCTGTTGAGGAGAAGAAAAAGATGAGGCAAGTGACCTCCAGGGGAAATTAAAAACAGAATTTCTGGGCATTTTTCCCTGTTCAATAGAAAATTCTTGACAAATCAGACAGATGGGCAATAACCAAACACATGAAGCTCAACAAGGGCAAGTGCCAGATACTGCACCTGGGATGGGGCAATCCTGGATGTACAGACACACTGGGGAATGAGAGGCTAGAATGCAGCTGTGGGAAGGGATCTGGGAGGTTCTGGTCAGTGTAAAGCTGAGAGTCAGCAGTGCCCTGGCAGCCAGGAGGGTCAGCCTGGAGCCATCAGGCACAGCATGGCCAGCTGGGCAAGGGAGGGGATTGTCCTGCTCTGCTCTGCACTGAGGCAGCCTCACCTTAAATGTTGTGTGTGGTTTTGGGCACCACAATGAAAAAAAACATTAAACTTATT
The DNA here is from genome assembly GCA_013397245.1 of Thryothorus ludovicianus. Classification (NCBI taxonomy): domain Eukaryota; kingdom Metazoa; phylum Chordata; class Aves; order Passeriformes; family Certhiidae; genus Thryothorus; species Thryothorus ludovicianus. The sequence goes on from VZTB01003723.1 coordinate 588,325, forward strand.
ACAGTGTCCTAAGGAGGGTAACAAAGATAGTGAAGGGTCTGGAGGTGAAGCCACATAAAGAGTGACTGAGGACACTTGGTCTGTTCTGCCTGGAAGAGATTGAGGGGAGACCTCATTGCAGTTACAACTTCTTTGTGAGGGGAAGAGGAGGGGCAGGCTTGGATCTTTGTTCTGTGGTGACATGAAAGGACAGGAGGGAAAGGTCTGAAGTTGTGTCAGAGGAGGTTTAAGTTGCATATTAAGAAAATGTTCTTCCCCCAGACGGTGGTTGGGCACTGGAACAGGCTCCCCAGGGCAGTGATCACAGCACCAAACCTGACAGAGCTCAAGGAGCATTTGGATACTACTCTCAGCCACATGGTGTGACTCTTGGGGTTGTCCTGTGCAGGGCCAGAAGTTGGACCCAATGATCCTTGTGAGTCCTTACAACTTGGAATTTTCTGTGTTTCTGTGATTCAGTGTCATCCTGGGGCACAATGTGGGTCTGGCAGTATCAAAAACAGACATTAGCACTTGCCTAATATCACATGAAACTGGGTTCCTGACTCCTTTGACTGGTATTTACAACCAAGAAACTCAAAAACCTCATGAGTCCTCACAGTGTTACAGCAATGAGGCACAAGCTTGGCAGCAGGTCCCTGGGTTCTGAATGCATCTCCTTCACAGTACCATGAGCCCTTCACCCAAATCTCCTAATAATCTGTATCCCATTTTGGATGGTAATTGTGCAGAAGCAGGACCCATTTAGATGTGCAAACCACCCTTCTCATCACTGTGCCATTTGGCACCTTGCTCTGATTCAGATCTGACATATCCTGCCTGCACCTTGCTGATGGTTTTGTATCTCTGTGTGATATGCACTATAGCCTCCTTTACAGCAACCTTGTGTCATTCCTGTTCACATCCACATATTCCCAAAGAATGGTTAAAACCTCTGAACGTGCAGAAAATTTGATATAAAAGAGCAAATAACAGAGCAATTGGCTCATCACCTTCTTCCCATAAAAGAATGGGGGCCATTGGGTGAGGATCATGGGAAATGGAGTGAAATCAATGGGAAATGATTCTTCATGGAATGACAGGAGACCTGTACAATTCCCTAGAAGGGGTGCTTGTGTGCAAATCTGCATGGGTTCAAGGGAAAAATGCTTGGAAGAATAGAATAGAATAGAATAGAATAGAATAGAATAGAATAGAATAGAATAGAATAGAATAGAATAGAATAGAATAGAATAGAATAGAATAGAATAGAATAGAATAGAATAGAATAGAATTAGAACAGAGATGAGGCAAGGACAAAAGACTGTTAGAGCACTAAGGGGACAGGGCTTACTCTTAGCATTCTTTAGCTATCTGTTAATGAAAATTATTGTCTCTGCACAGGAATCCCCTGTATCAAGGGGCTAGTGGGAGCCAGGACAATGGTGATCAGGGAATGAGGTGAGTGCACAGCCTCTCTATCTGTGTGTCTGTCCTGCCACTGCTGTCTTGGCCCTTGCCATGAACAGTGTGGCTGTCCATATGTCCTTCAATTTCCTTGTGTTTCTGTGTGTATGTTGAAATGTGACACTAAGTACAATTAAGGACTGTTTTTACCAAATAATGTACTTTGTGGCTGGGTGGTTGCTTTTTTTTTTTTTTTTTTTTTTTTTTT